>CM040243.1:224870687-224950354 GCA_022545495.1 Chrysanthemum lavandulifolium | reverse complement strand
AATGAGCCTAAAGTCCACAACCGGCTCGAGTCATCTAATCTATTGTCTAACACTCTTCCCGGTAGTTCGAGCGGTGAAATCGTGAAAACTCACACCGAGTAAAAACTTTAGAGCATTAAATATATAATTATTTTGTTGTGAAGACATCTAAAAACAAGCAACAACAAATCTTCAAACATAAGTAGCAAAAGCAAAAGCAAAAACAAGCAGTAAAAGCAAAGATACTCATTGGTCGACAACACAACATCTTAATTTGTTTAATGAAGATATCCCACAACAAGCGAAAGCAATCTTCAAGTAGCAGCAGAAGCAGCAAAAGAAAGAAAAAACAACTAGCAAAAGCAAAGTAGATATAAAGAGTTTTTTCCTCGCATCGTCATCTTCCGGTTGGCGTCGTATGGCCCGGCATCCGACGGAGGTAATTCAATTTTGGTCTTGTGCATATTTGAAAAACGAAGAGAATGACACTAACGGACAGTTAACCCCAAACGATTAAAAAGCTATGGCCAAAACGGTATGTGAGCAAGGTTAGTTTTGGCCAAAAACTACAATTTTTTTTTTTTCTTTTTGGAAAAGGGATAAATGGCGACAACTAAGGTTTGACGGTAGGCCATAAAAGAGGCGGCTCAACTTAACCACCTAAATCTAAGAATCAGACCCGCTCCAGTGTTATTGTAGATTAATAAAACCCCCGTAAGTTGCCTTTCATTAGTGAACACTATTTATAAACTACATTAAACATAACAATAAACTCTAATGAGTCTAAAATCCACAATCGGTCTTGAGCCATCTAATCTACTTTCAAACTCTCTAGATGTACATATCCCACTTTAACAACATGGGTGACCAAACTCTTAAAAGACGTGATTTATGATGTATTTACTAGATATATACTTAACATGTTCTTTTATTCTTTTATTATAAATTATAGAAAATATTTAAAATAAATTGATAGTTCTGACTAGTAGAAATTGGGCACAATTTTACCAAAAAATAACTGAACTTAAAGATATATTTTATAACAGTTTCAACTGGTAACTCTTGTAATTCGTATAAAACATGTATGCATGTAGTTAGATAGATCTTAGAAAATGCCAATGGATTATAACACAAGAATAAGCAAAATAATTCCTAATTAATAATAGCAACACGAAAGTTCATGTTGACATAGGGAATCGTTTTTACAAATTTATTAGGTTTTTTTATAAAACATGTTTTTGAAGTACTTTTTTTAATGTCGGCAATTAACAAAAACATCATAAGTATAGTAATACATGTTAATTAAGATGAAAATGAGAGGCACAATGAATCTTTATAACCATGTCGAAACCAAAAATATAAAAAGTTACATGGAACTAAAAGCCGAAATGCATACAACGTACGGATTTGTTTTCGGTACACTTTAGAGTCTGAAGTACCATACCAAGTTGTAAAAAGGACTAAAACTAACTTATTGGTTTATGATTCAAGCCTTGTTTGTAGCCTACATGTCGTTATTTCATTCAAAAAAGAAACAATAGCTCATTTTTTAAAATGATCGGATCTCAATGAGAGTGGCGAAACATAAAAGTGGGATTTTGTTTCAATTATCAATCACTGACCCGACCGTACAAACATATCCCATGTCGATAGGGTTTTGGCCGTTTCAGTTAAATTAAATCTGTAAGTTTCAACAACTTGACCACACGTAAGTTCAATGACAATTGGGTGTGTTTGGCGAAAGAAGAAGCTGAATAGATAGTGAAAGCGATGGTTAGAACTCACCGCCACCGCATTCACGCCTTTTTAAAGAAGTTGGAAAATTGAAGATTCACAAAAATAGGAAAATTCTCACCGCCTCCTTCGCTAAACGACTAAGAAAATCAAATCTTTCATTGCTTCACCGCTCGAAAAAACTTCACACCGCCTCCGCCAAACATACCCAATATGTGGCTTTAATTTTCACTAAAAATTACACGTTATTTCTATAAGTTGATAGTTTGAAAAGATAGACCACTCTAGATATATGATTAGATTTACTAATTCAAGAGATATCGTTGTTTGTCATTATATATCGACATCATGAGATTGTACTATGTAATACAAAACTTTGATGTCCAGATTTTTACTTAACTAATATGAGTATTTAAGATGGTTAACAAATAGTATTCGAGATATGACTCGATCTTCTTGAACTTCATTATATAATCACATACCGAGTACATACACATGTTTTTGACATGAACACATGCATGGAGATGAAAAAAAGGACATGGCGTCACATTTGATGTTTGACATCCTAACAAACTCATAAATTATTTATGACTCTCAAACCCCAAAACATGTAAAAATGTTTTCTTACGTGTATGAAGAAATAAAAAATACGGAGTAACACGAGTACGATTTTCTTTAATAGACTTTTGTTGTTATATGTTTGATATATATATACATTGAGGCGTTGAGCCAAAGTAGCACCATCAACTTTTGATAATACGTTGTAAATGTTTGAAACTTCAGTTACACGTAGATATCATATGCATGTATGATAATTAACCAACATAAGTGATTTAATTGACATGAGGTTAGCAATCTGGATCATATTGAACATGTTCCTTATACATAACATGAAAGAGTCACAATATTCAGAAACGAGGTCTAACGATGAAGAAGTGATATAGAATATCACTGAAATGTTAATCAGAGGTTTTTTTTGCATCAAACATGCATGTTTCATGCAAACAAACTTACAGTGATATAGAATATCACTAAAATGTTAATTAGAGGTTTTTCGCATCAAACATGCATGTTTGAAACAAACTTAAAGTTGTTATGTCAAATTCTACGCATAATTACCTATCTATACTACACTAGGTGAGTACTCGTGTATAACAACGGCGTGTTTTACAACAAATAGTTACAGTTGTGATAATTTGACTAATGTTTTGTGCAATGTTCATACATAAAACATAAAATAATCAAAATATAAGTGAAAGCTAAAACTTGTGTATTATATGACTATTTTGTTTGTGTAATTTCGTAATTATCAAATAAATATTTATTGATTGCTTAGGTGACAGTGATACAAACCCTACTTATGGATTATTAGTATAGATGATTGATGATATTTAATAATATAAACTAAATTTATTTATTAAAATAAAAATACAATACAATATACTTAAAAAAAGTTATAAATTAAAAAATAATAAAATAAAATGTAAAACGTTATCATAAAAAAAAAAAAAAAAAAAAAAAAAAAAAACTTCTTCTTCCCTAAAACCTCACATACAAACACACACTACACACACAACAAACATACACTTGAACAAAATAGTTTGGTTTGTGCTTGTGTCAGAGGAGAGAGACTCGTTGTGCAGACGAAGAGCAAGACCACGGCGAACGACGACGAAGGTCCACGTCGGACGGCGGAGTTGCATAAAGAAACCACACCTAATGATCTAAGAATCACCTATCTCTCTTACTTCTTATCTTCTCTTTTTAGAACGACCTTTCCCTTATTGCCTTCTTGAAATTACAATTATCGCATTTTAAATTCTAATAATCGAACACGAAACACCTCCCTTACAACATTAGAAAAGATTGTACTACTACTTATAAAGATTGTATTACATGATTTTCAACCACAATTTTATTCTTTCATCACAATTTGTGAATTACAATGTTATACTGGTCTTTATAAAACTTATACAAAATGGTGTTTTTATCAAATAAAATAATGTGTAAATCAATACCCATTACATATTCTTGAAACTTAAAATTACATAAAAGAAAGTAATGTGTTTTGCTTAAAATACCTCTTAAAACTCTTTATTAAACTTACTATTGATTAAAAATGGCAAGTTTTACTCATTATAATTAATTCGGTCTATAAAAAAAAAAAAAAAAAAAAAACTTTTGATTAAAAATGTTAACAACATCCACTACTAAATTAATAGTTTAAATCATGTTTAGTCATCAAACTTATATCATTTTTCGCTTATAACTCATGATTTTTTCTCATGAATGACTACAAATTAAACTCGTAAGTGTTAACCAAAGATCACAAAGAAACATAAGTCATAAAGATAATTATTTGTCGCTATAACCCGCCGCTTTACGCCTTTAAGTTTTGCTTTCGTCCCCTTACCTACCTTCAGGGTATGGAGGTATTCGTCTAATAATACAAACGTATGTATTATATAAAAACTTGCCCAAATTTAAAAGTTGCCATATTGATGATATTTGAAAGGTAAACGGAATTCAACTTCATCATATTTGAAAAGAATTCAATTTACTCAAACATGTAAACTTATTTTCTAAACACGCTACTCAAATTTAAGAATTTTAGTTTAAAGAAAATTATACATGTTTTATAAGTAGATATATAAAATATTTTATACTCTCTCTCTTAATTTTTTAAGATTTTTAGATGTATATTTTAAGTAATTACAAATCACTAAGCACTAGATACAACCAATTGATACACAAACACATACAAAATAATTTAACTGGTCAACATCTAATTAATGTTATTAATAAAACACCCTATAATTAAAGAATACAAATTAATATGTATATTATAAAGACCTATATTACGCAAAATGCATTCTCATTTTCAAGATTGTCAACATCCTCATTCTTGCACGTCTCGGCAAAATAGACAATATATAGTTGGTACATCTCTTGTTCCTTTGTGTACAAAATTGTAAGGCACAAAGCTAATACGGCTACATGATGAACAAAAACAATATCAACACAAAGTTACACAGAAAATAAAAACTTCAAATCATAAACATTATAATATCAACAAGAAATATGCCAATTATTGCTTCAAAATATTTACGATCAACAACATAACAAACTCAAATAGAAGCACAATAATCAAATGTAAACAATTAGTCACTAAAACAAAATTTTAAATATTTCGCAACATCTAAAATCTAAAACAAACAAGCACCGGCATAGCAGAACACCATGAAGTAGTATGTTTTCTTTCAAAATGGACCGGACCAATCTCCCGTTCAGTTGTAGCGGCAAAGCCAAACCCAATATGTTTTAGTCAAAACCCGGCAAAAGCGATGAAGCGGTTTTTCTTTTGGTGCAACGAGTTGAATATGTAGATTTATATTATGGCATGAATATGAAAAGTAGCCATGAAAGAGAAAACTCGAAAAATGTTGATAAAAATAGAAGAAATAAAGATAATGAGTAGGAGGCATTGAAAAAGTAACAAAACTACAATATAAACTAAAACCTTAATGTAAATCTGTAAGTAAATAAGGTTTCCAACCAATGTAACACAACCATTTATATTAGTGTTATATTATGAAAAAGTCATTTAACAAACAATTTATACAAACTAAATAGTTTTAGAGTAGTAAATTTTTCTCAACATGAATAAAGTTACAAGTACATTTTTCTTAACATGATACAAATACCTTTTAAAATTCAATATGATGCAATTGTTTTTATAAAAAGAATCATATTTATTAATGAGGAGGTATAGATTTGTTTTATAATGTATAAATATAATGTACATTGTATTCAACCTAATCGCGACATAAGTTGACCTAACTCAGAAGTAAAAACTAACGCTTTCAGAGTGATTCTAGCTATCAAGGTGTAGATTGTTTAATTGATTTGAGCCTGCAGTATGTCGAATAAGAAGAGATCGAATAAAAAGCAAATTAAGCTTCCCTCAAAGTATAATGATCATATTTTAGGGAATATGAGTACAAAACGAAGTGAAACTGAAATTGATATGAATATTATTGAAAGTAGGGATCAAATATTGGGGGAAATGATGATAGCAATAGGAATGTGAGTAATGATGACTGTGCTACAGATAATGGGGGAAAAGGAATTGTTAATGATAAAATTGATAAGAATACTGAGGTAACTGTGCAGAGTGCAGGGGAGGAAACTGATTGTTTGCAGAATAAGGAGAACTGTACATGGGGTGAAAAGAATGAATTGATTAAAGGAACAGGGAGTGATGATGTGGAAAATGACAATGGAGTTGTGCCTGAGGTAGTTGATTGCACTGAAAGTGAGAATACCACTGTAAGTCAATTAACACCCAATGAACAGTCTAACCAAGCTAAAACTTGTGTAGGAACTCCAAAGGGAAACACTAATACTGTTAGTTATGTTAATATAGCTAAGAGTAATTTGGAAAAGATGAATACTAAACTGTGTCTGATCCCTACCTGCATTAAGGATGATGGTTCTGAGGTGGTAATTTTTGATGAAGAAATTATCACTGAGGGGAGTAAAAAATGGGAGTTGACTGCTTGTGGTTATTTGTGGGGTATAAGATGTATGCACTAGAGATCAACTACAATCTGTTTAGAATGTGGGGTAAATATGGGCTGAGAAGTATACAGAATATAGGCAATGGTACTTTTGTATTCAAATTCAGTAATGAAAAAGGACTACAAGAGGTTGTTGAAAATGGTGTATGGATTGTTAGAAATAAACCAATGGTGGTACAAGAATGGGATATCAGTGTGGATGTGAACAAGATTGAACCTGATGTATTGCCTATTTGGATCAAAATGGTTAACATTCCATTGGAAGCATGGAGTGTTAAAGGGCTGAGTACACTAGCAAGTAGACTAGGTAAACCAGTGATTATGGATGCAATGACTGCAAAAATGTGCAATCAATGTGTTGGAAGGTTGGGATATGCTAGGATACTTGTTGAGGTGGATGCTAAAAGAGGTTTACAAGAATCTATTGAGATACATTATTGGGAATAAGAGTAACAAAATAATTGCTATTAAAACTGTAAAGGTAGAGTATGATTGGAAACCTCCAATTTGCAATAAGTGTCATGTGTTTAGACATAGTACTGAGAAATGTGGTCAGGATAGCATGAAAAAAGGAATGAAAATGGGCCATAATAGTAAAGGAAAAACTGTGAATGAGACTAAGAAAAACAATAATGGAATTGAACAACAACAAAACAGGACTGGTAATCAAAATAAGGGGAAGTTTGATGGTGGAAGGAAGAACATGGTACCAAAGTATGCTTTTGTTCCTAAAACTGATGGCAAGACTAATAATAAGCATAATGAGGGAAGGGTGAATCCTAATCAAAAACACCAAATTGGGGACAAAGTAAATATTGAAACCTCAAAGAAAAAGTTGTGAATGAAATAAGACAAACTGCTAAAAATATGCTCTACTGATTAATGTTGATGATGATGAGATTATAACATATTTGAGTGCTGATAAGAGAGATATTGTGGATAAGTATGTGTTAGAAAATCAAGACCCTCCTCTAAATGAAACTGTGAAATGGACAAGACTTATGTTTAACTACTACAAGGATATGAGGGATGCTGTTAATAAGAAAAGAGCTAATGTGGCAACAAGTGAAGAAGAGATTGAATTGGATGAGAATGATGTGTTTATGGACAAGTCTGCTAATGCAAGATTCATGTCAGAGAATGAAGTTCAAGCAGTGGTGGTAAGAGTATCTTTAATTAGTTTCCTATGGATTGTAAGATTGCTGCATGGAATATTAGGGGCTTGGCGGAATTAAAAAAGCTTAATGAGGTTAAAAAATTGATTAGGAATGAACATTTGAGTGTTTGTGCAGTTTTAGAAACTCACTTGAAAAAAGATAGAATTGTGAAGATTTGTGATAGAATGTTTGGGAATTGGAGCTCGCAACATAACTTGGATGATAGTATCAAAGGTTGTAGAATTATAGTTGGATGGAATAGAAGTAGTGTTCAATGTCATTTGGTTCAAAGTACTAGACAAGTTCTTTTGTACTTTCATATATGATGCTAATCATGGAAGAGAAGGAAAGAGCTATGGAAAGATTTGGACCTTTATAGTAGGATTGTGATGAATGAAGGTTGGGTGATTATGGGAGATATGAATGTTATTGTTAACACTAATGAGCATTCTGAGGGTGTTTCTTATGTATCACAGGGCATGAAAGACTTTCAAGACTGTGTTAATGACATTGAAATGGAGGATGTATGCAGTTCTGGTTTTCAATTCACTTGAACAAAAGCTTACTAAATCCTAATGTAATTGTGCTTAAGAAGTTGGATAGAGTGATGTGCAATTCTAAATTTCTTAGTATCCACACTTATGCTAATGTTGTTTTTCTTCCTTATGGCAATTCAGATCACAGTCCTATAATTTTATGTTGTCCTGGTGTTATTAAGAAAGTCCATAAATCATTCAAAATGGCTAACTATATTACAAACAATATTGAGTTTGGTGATATTGTCAAGGAAACATGGAAAGTTCCTACACAAGGGCATGCTATGTTCAAACTAGTACATAATATAAAGGCTTTAAAACCTCATTTCAATAAAATCAACTAGAAGAATGGCAATCTATTTGATAAAGTGGAAGAGTTAGAGGGAAACTTAATGATATCCAAGACAAGATTGATAAATATCCATTAAACAAAATGCTAAGGAATGAAGAGGTGCAAGCTCTTGGGGAATACAATAATGCTCTACAGGATGAAGAGACACTTCTATGTCAGAAAGCTAAAGTGGATTCGCTAAAAGAAGGGGATTGGAATTCAGCCTATTTCCATAAAGTTCTAAAAAGAAGGCTTTCTAGGAGTATGACTCACACTGTGATGGGTGTAGATGGTATTTGTTAATACAAATAAACCGTAAAAAAAATTTTATATTTAAGGATCTCGTTATATTTTGTTGATAACAAATATAAAGTTATCATAAGTAAAATTATAAGAATACATGTTATTTTGCAAAGTATATACATTTGGTCATTTACATATATGTTTTAATAATAAATATGTTGTAATATATTATGTAATAGGATGGGTAATATCCAGACCCATGAACCATACCCATGGAGCTAATCCATAACCCATGACCCATTGCATGACATCATGCATGAAATCATGTTGGGTATTATCCATGACCCATGATACAATGTCCATGACCCATGATCCAAGACCCATGACCCATTGTCTAGATACATTGTCTGGAAAACATAGAGGGGGTGAATACGTATCCGTTTCAAACTTAAAACTTTTGTATCAAATATAGTATAAACCATTGCATTTGCTAATCTCGACGCGAGGATACATTTAACTCATTACGGCAAGTAAGGCCAACCCCTTAATATCACATAAGATTTCGCAAGATTAATGGTTCATTATAAATCAAGTTTCACCATTATTAGTCCGGTTGCTTTTTCTTGATCAAGCGTGTCATAATATCTAAAGTGTTAAATATAGTTTATGACTATATGAAAGACCAAGTATGCATCACAAACATAAACATCAACCACATAGACAATCAACAATATAAAGCAAGAATAAAAGTAAAGAGATAAGTAAAAAGATACACAAACCAACACGGAGATTTATAGTGCTTCGGTCACGAAGCTCCTCTTCGCCCTACTCCACTCCCCGAGTGCCCGACTCGAGAGTTACTTTACTAGATCAACAAACTCCATTCTCGGTGGAGAAAACCTTACACAGCATCGCTTACACTTTATCCGCTACTAAGCTAAACACCGAGTTCTTCCACGAGGTAGAACCAAACCTATCACAACGTCGCCTACACTTTATTCGGTACAAGGCTAGATACGGGGTTCTTCCACGATGTAGAACCAAACCTATCACAACATCGCCTACACTTTATCCGGTACAAGGCTAGATACCGGGTTCCATTACAAAGGAGGAACCATTACCCGACCAACACGACACATCTATGACACCCGTTATGTTTTGTGGCCCAACATAAAAAACCTTGTGTTTTATGGCACAAACACATAAACCATATAATCTAGTTATAGATACAAGAATACGATACTAGACAATATCCAAGACAATGTGTCTAATGGATATGAAATCCTAAACCAAACATCAAGAACACAAAGCATGATGTAGTTAGTCTTCTATGAATGAAGATGACAAGTTTCCCAAGCTTTTTGTAGAATATCTTCATGTGCTTGTATGCTTGTGATGGGTGATCACTTCAGTAGGTAAGGATGTAAGATCTTTAGGCTTACTTTGGAGGATCACTCCTGGAGTATGCTTACAACAAATGAAAGTTAGAAGCATTATGATCATATGAGATGAGGGTGGTTTACATGTTTCTTAATGATCTAAGTATGTTAGAAATGGTGGAGAGAAAGTGTTGGGTTCAGTAAATACCCAAACCCCTTATGACTAGGATTTGAATAAAAAATATCCTAAGTGTTTAATCATTTAAACATTAACAAGTCATTGAGCGCATAGTCTCGAAGAAGTTGCCTTCAAAGATACTCAAGAAGAGACAAAGAAGAAGTCTCTCCCCGAAGGCGAAACTTAAGGGGTGAAGAATGAGTCAAGAAGAAGATGGTGGATTCGGTGAGTGATGACAATAACTCACCGAATCCCAAACTCCTCACCAACCACTAACACGAAGACAAACTAAAGACCAAGATCAAGGCTATGAAGATCAAGAATGAGCGGGACAAGGCGGGATAAGTTTGAGCAGATAAGACGAAGTCCTTATCAACCAAAGTCAACTTTCCCCGAATGGTTAACTATCGTGCTCGGTGTCATCACCGACTAGAAGAAAGCACCTTGTCACTTACCCAATATAGCCTTTAGAACAGAGACAAAATACATCAAGATTTTGTGTTCTGTAACCTATCAGTTTGTCCACTAGGAAAGAGTTAAAATCCATACTTGTATAAATAGCATAAGAGTTGGAGTGGAAGATTTTAAGCTTGTGGCTTAAATGTAAAACACACACACAAGCCATCTTCCACTCCTCCAAATACAACAATGTCCCTGATATAGCTCAGTGGTTCCTTGTAGTTGTGCTCAGACTTAGCCTGAGCTTAGTGAGGAGATACCATACTTGTCATTTCAATCCCAAGTACTATTCCGCAAGTACTTGGGTAATTTATTCTTTTTTATTCACTTTTAATAAAGAATATAAACGTTGAAAATTTATCAGTGTGTTTTTACTTACTTGATTTCAGTCATTATTCACAATCTGTTTGTTTATTGCTTTTAACTGTTTTAATACGATTGTGAAACGGGAGCAACAGTGGTATCAGAGCGGGCGGATTATTCTCATGATCCAGATCCGTTCAAATGACTGCTGATAGCATTCTTCATTGTCAAAAAAATCAAGTATGAACCTTCAAAAACTGCTACTGTAAAGCAATTTTTGAGAGGGAGAAAACACTGATGTTTGACAAAATGACAAAACAAAACACCCCACACCACCCATATCTTTCCACAAAAATCTTATCCCCTCACAAAAAAAACCCAGATTTCGATCTATCTATAAACAAAAAACTCTCATACATTTTACAAAAAAAACCACTCAAAACTCTCAATAAAAAAAACCACCCTCAATGAAACTGATTAAGGAAATCAGTTACAAAACCTGCTTCGATCCAGAAAAATCAAACATCACCAGTTCACACAAACAAATCTTATCCCTACCAATTGCCACTCTCAATCTCAGCAAATGAAACACGGAAGATCAACACCACCACACGAATCACAGATCCGAAAACAATCACAAAACCCACCTAACAAATTCCTTATCCTAACACCAGTGATAGCAGCGGCGGGGTTATCAATTACCAACAAAACCTCAAATCAAAACCCTATAAAAAAACAAAAAACCCATGTCAAACAAATGACACAGATTTCGAGTCGGGTCAAAATTGATAAGAGGTTATTCGGGGTAAGAAAAGTAGGCGGTTGAGTGTACAAGGATTGTTGGTTGGGATAATAAATATTAGATGATGGGTTTACATCTGAAATTGTATATCACTTCGTGTTTTGGAAGAACATGTGTAGAGTAGAATGGTGATATGTTTATCAGGGTATGATGATTAAGATCAGAGTGTTGATGATTGTCTCGAGCTGAGCCTGAAAGAGCATCTCTGAAAAAATCAGGTTCAAGGAGATTGAGATGGAAATTAAGTGGTAATGTTTAATAGTGTCCCTGAAATGGTTTAGGGTGTGTTAATGTGCCTACGGGCTGAATATGATGGTACAAGGCGACTGATAAATTTGATTGGTCACTGGTCAGGGTGTACTGAAAATGGTGTTTATCAGCTTGTGATACGGGTCAGTGTATGCTTGTGACTCAACTGGTGAGAAGTGTGACTCATAGACTGATGAGAAAGAAGCATATGGGAGTTGTTCGAATCAGGGTACACAAGTGAATCAAGTCAACTGATCGTTTGTAACTCAGGGAGTGTGAATCAGGGAGTTATAGAGATTAATTGGTGGTTATTGAGCTCAGCCTAATCAGTTTGAAACTGATTCA
Source organism: Chrysanthemum lavandulifolium (assembly GCA_022545495.1). Classification (NCBI taxonomy): domain Eukaryota; kingdom Viridiplantae; phylum Streptophyta; class Magnoliopsida; order Asterales; family Asteraceae; genus Chrysanthemum; species Chrysanthemum lavandulifolium. The sequence goes on along the minus strand of CM040243.1, from coordinate 224,938,079 downwards.
GGAAATGTGGCTAGGATTATAAGTGTTGAGGATAGACAAGTGGTTAGAAAAGAGAGTAAATGATCAGGTAAAGGTATGAATGACTGGAATGAGGCAAGTCATCAATGGGCTGAATTCATAAGTTCGTGTGTTTAGTGTGACAGGGGAACTAAAAAATTCAGCAAAGGCTTTTTTGGCATTTTCATTGATTGCATATCCTTTTTAAGTATTGGATCAGGAAACATTAAGGCGGGTATGTAAAATCGGGATGATATCAATATCTATACTAGCACTAAGCCTTCCCTACACTGAATCCCTGAATCCCGAAGACCCTCACTCACTGAACTCTCTAGTCACTGACCCTGAAACCAAAACCAGACCCTGAACCTGACCTGAATATTCAAAGTGCTTAATTTTGGTGAAGTATCATAACACAACTCCGTGAACACATGGAAACTGAATTCTAATGTGTCTATCAGAGGGTGTTTTGTAAAGGAGTGTTGGAAGTATAGTTTTTAAGGGACTGATTAGGTATTTCAGTGTTCTAAGAAAAACACGAATGCAGTGGTGCAACATCAGGGAGTATGTAAGGATTTTCAAGCCTAGCCTAAACAGGAGCGTGAATATGAGAACTCCCTGAAGAGTCTTTGAAGAATAATAACCCTTGTCCCTAAAAGTGAGTATGCAAACCGAGTCCCTGAAACCTGACTCCCTGAACCTAAAGGTGTCTCTCGGGCTGAGAATGACACTCTGAATGGTCAATGGTCAGGTCCCTCAACCTTGGTCACTAAGCTCCCATTACCAAAACCTGGAAACCAAAACCGAACCTCAACCACAAACCACAATCTAAAACCAAACTCAAGGTGACTGAAAGGGAGTTCAGTACCTGAAAAAAACCAAACACCACAACCTGATAACCCGAGTCTAAAAAAAAGGGTTTATGTCTCTGAAAAACCTTCAAGGTTCTGAAAACTCAAGACTCGGAAACCCAAAGTGACTGAAAGCAAGTCGAGTACCTGAAAACATGTATGAACCTGGAAAACCATACGGGTCTCTGAACGTTTACTGGAACCTATAATCTCATCTCAGTGACACTAAACATGAGTCCCTGAAAACCAAAGTGAGATTGAATGTTATTTAAGTCTCGGAAACCCGAGTCACTGAACTCATGAAGACTGAACAAGAATGGGTCAATAAACTTGAATACTCCCTGAATATAAAGAATCTCAAAGGAGTCACTGAACCCAAAGGCCTGAACCTGGCAAAGTGAACCATCAGGTCTTAACCAGGTCACTGAACCTGGTTGTTGAACCCCCTGTCCCTGAACCACAAGAACTGAAACCCTGAACCCCAGAATGAAGCCCGATCAGAATCTAAACCAGTCAATGAACTGAATAAACCCCATACCGATCCTCACTAATCAAGCACGAACACGAGTATCGAACCCCACCATCGAAAAACTCGAACCTCGGACTAAACCCTCAGTCCTACACTTTTACCAATCACCTTATGCTATTTGTATATTCAAATAGGGGGAGACTGTTGGGTCCAAATATTGACCCAATCACCCTGAACAAGATTTGAAAATAAAATAGCCTAACTCACTAAATAAAATAGTGAGTGACTCAATGATAAAAGAAATTAGTGAGTGTTGTTTTGTGCTCTTTACTTACTGATACGGTGTTAGTAAGTAACATATATGAGCCACAAACAACACCAGTGACATTGAGATTTGACAAATGTCTCAGTGATCCTGAAGACACTATCTCTACATACAGACTGAAAAATATGGGTAAGAACTTCCAAAAGAAGAAGTCAAGATAAAGTACAAGACTTTACCAAAAGAGTGGGAATATTGTGATGACACATTCAAAATGATGGTTGGTGCTTTTCCAAAAGAGGAAGATGAAGATGGACCACATGATGGACCACATGTCACCATCATCACATGTCTTTGTATTATTAGTTCCTATATATATATCTGTATTGTAATAGAGATAGGTATGTATCCTAAACAAACACATAATACATAGTATTAGTTGATAGGATCATCCTCTCATTGAAACACAAGCATAGCTTGGATCAATGAGAGTTTATTTGTAATTCAATGGGGATAAAATACCGAAATTATCCCCGTAAAAAGTTGAGGATGTTATCATGTAGTCTAGTTGGTATTGAGAAATCTTGTATTAATTGTTCTTCATTATTAATGAATTTGTTTCTTTAATATATCAAGATTTACTCAATTCTTTGGACCAACAGAAAGTATGTGTAAAGGTGTGAAAATATGGTGAGAAGTGGTTTGCTATTTATAGGCAAAAATACCAAAGCAAGTTTCTGCCCCAAGGATCCCTTCTGAGAGGGATCCAGCCCTTGTAATCCAAGGGATCCGTGGGCAACCTGAGGGATCCGTGGACGCTCCTCTATATTTGGGTTATGGGTTATGGATCACGGGTCATGGGTCATGGGTCATGGAATTTGGGTCATGGGTACCCAACTAGATACAATGTATCTAGACAATGGGTTATGGATCATGGGTCATGGGTATGGGTTATGCATCATGGTATTTACCCAACACATTTACTTTTGTTTATGTATTTTATAAAATGTAAGTAACCAAGATTACTTAAGTGTTTTATATAAACTATTTAACTAAACATGTTTAATGGTTTGTTAGGGGTTTGATCATAACACAACATAACAAACATGTACGAACTTGTGTTGTAGCATACAAGGACTTGAGTCATCAAGAGGTGTTGAAAGTATGTTGAGACAAAATATAATGTGGAAAACTAGAAGGGGGGGTTGAATAGTTTTGCCGATTTTACGTTAGTTTCAAAAACTTTAGATTCGTTAATATGTGAGATCTTATGGATGTAGAGAAAGTATAGATCTAATGATAAAGCAAGTAAATAAAGTAAAGCTAAGGGAAAGAAAAGACACAACCGATGTATAGTGGTTCGGCTACAAGGACACCTTCCTTGCCCAACTCCACGCCCGAGTCACCTACTCGAGAGTTCAAGCACTATGTCAACAAACTCCTTCACTTGGCGGAGAAGCCTTCACAACGTTGCTTACACTTTTCCGGTACAAAGCTAGATACCAGAGTCAGAACACGGTGGACCAAACCAACACGACTATTACACAACAAATATGTGAAATATCAAATACAAGATCTTCGCTACGGAAATCTTATGAGTGACAAATCAATCAAGGACCCTTGCTTGGATGACTTGTAGAATGCTCGTGATCTCGCCTTAGAGAAGGACCTATATGAGGATCACAATAGAAAGAAAGAACAACAACTCTCTAGATCAAGTGATCTCTATGTTAGAAGAGAATGAGAGTGTTTGAGAGATTTAGTAAGAAGAGGGTGAGTTAGAATGAAGAAATGGCTCTCATTTATAGGCAAAATCTTCACTGTTCCCCGGATCCCACGGATCCCTTCCACTTGGGAACCGTCTAGTGTAATCCTAGGGATCCATGGAACGCTCCTCTTTGCCCATGGGTTTTTTGGTTATGGGTCATGGGTTATGGGTTGGTCCATGGGTTTTCTTAAGATTCAATGTATCTAAGTATACATTGTATCTAGCCGACTTGGGTATGGGTTAAGATCCATGGGTTATGGTCCATGGGTTATGGTTTTTACCCATCCTAATAAACTATTACAACAAATGCTTAATTACTACATTTTTGTATTTAAATGGCTATATGTAAATGCTTTACAAAAATAACATGTATCCTTATTAATAAACGTTTTTACGGTTTATTTGTATTAACATATAATTACAAGTAACTTATGCATTTTACGTTATGTATTACAAGTTACATGTTTGTCATCAAAAAAACAAACGAGACTGTATAGATTAAATATCGTAATATTTGCACTAATAATCTCCCCCTTTTTAATGATGACAAAATATATGTAAACGTAATAGATAGGTAAAATGCCAAAGTTACTTGTGTCCGTACTTCCTTTACATTACCTTCTCCGTTTACACTCTTCTCCCCCTTTTGTCGAAACAAAAAGGGTATGTCCTTAGAGTTTTAACTTAATTTCTCCCAAGAATGGCGAGTTTGCATCATCCCTAGTGAAGTTAAATTGAAAACACCTTATTGCTCCCATTGTTGTACACAATTGGCACACCACGCCAATACCTTTAACACGAAATACTAATGGAGGAAGAGAAGAATTATCAACAAGATTCACTTCAGTGGTCTTGATGATGACAAAGCTTAGCAACTCATGACCTTGAGCTTGCACGTCTTCAAGAGGTGGTGATATCGCCTTTAAGAGGAACCTAGAGAATCACACAAAGAAAAAATAATAGAAAGATCATTTGAATTATAACCATTGTTGCCAACAGCTCAATGGATCAAATTTTTTAGGCTTAACCTACATCAAGGTTAATGTTAAGGAATGAAAAAAAAATATATGATGAATTCTCCCTTTTGTTGAAACATAAAGGAATTTTGAAGAATGAGTATGTGCATGCTCCCCCTTGACGGTTGCTCCCCCTTGTTAAGGGCGTCAAGTATTTTAGGAAGCTAAGACGAAGTATTGCAGAATTTTCAATGTTTTTGCTTTGACGAAAGCTCCCCTTTATTGAGGGCGTCAAGTGCTCCAAGTGTGTTTTGAAAATCTACAAAACAAAAAATTAGTGAAAAAAAATATTCATCGTTGGACGAGTAAGTCATATGATGTACTTTGTAGATGCTCGACGGATGCTCCCCCTAGCTCTAGGGCGTCAAGAAGAACCTACAAAAAATAAGTAAACCACGTCCGAACACAAGTGTGTCATATACAAATCCATGTATATGAGTGAACCTAGAAAGAAAAAATTAGTGTAAAATTTCGTCCATATATAGACGAGAATCCCATACACATCAAAGTGTGTATATATATATGAACCTACAAAGAAAGGATTAGTGTCAAAAAGAGAATAATCCTACTACTTGCATCATCGTGGTTGGTTTAGAGGTTGTAAGGTTGTTCAAGGTAAGAAAATAAATGTATTTGGGGATGAGACGCATTTCATTACGAAATTCAATTGGCTTTTTACAACATAGGTGTTTGTGGAGGATGGTTGAGTGACCATGAATTGTAGTGGTAGTGAGACACTTGTAGGATATGGTTGACACAAGTAGGATGTGGTAGAACATGAAACATACTTTATCATGTAGTTCATGAACTAGACCTTGGACACGGCGATAATGATAGAATCATCAATATGACTTAGAGGTATGGAAGTTGTGGTAGAGGTGATGAGAGGTCAATTTTTACTAGGTAATAAAGTGACTCAAGAGTAGCAAGGGATGATGATGAAAGGTATCAAGGTGACTCTTTTTGTTGACTCGGTTGATGACTCAATAGAGGTGGTAGACATGATGACTTTATGAGTAGTGACAAAAGTGGAGGAAGATGGTTAGGATGATGCAACATTAAGAATATAAAAAATGTGCGAATGAGTATAACTTGACTTGATGATGAAATCGACCATTCTCAACCTACAAGAATCCAAATTAGTTAGTACAAAAGGAAAACATTTATAGAAATAGATAAATTGTTCACATAATATCATGAAAAGAAAAAAAAGAACACATAAATAATCACATAAACGCAACTCATTTATAAACATATAATAAACTGATAATCCTATGTGTTAAGCAAGTGTTTGAGTGGAAAAGGAAAATTTGAAATGATTATCTCAAGAGATAATGTACCTTCTGTTCCCCGGTTAAAACCGGTTCCCTCACTAGAATTATCTGGCTAGCTTTAGTCTAGGGATTCGGCTAACAGATGAGGTGAAAAAGAGATAATTAGGTTCTAGCAAGGTCTAGTACTTACATATCCTAAGTTAGTAAGTCCCATAAGGTATCTTACATGGCATGATACCTAAGTGGTCAAGACTAATGAGTGAGGTTTGTCAATGATGACTTTTGTGGAGAAAAGGGAGTTTTAGAAACACAAATGAATGATCATGGATGACACTAAGTGGTTTTAGGATGGATAATGATCATAGAGACCAGATGGTGATCAAAGAAAAATTTATAAAATTCCTTAAAAATCACAAGAAATGAAAAACTAGTTTTTAGAGCATTTTAAGGTAAAGATGACTAATTTTTTTTTTCAAAACTGAGAGAAATATCAAACTAGGTGTTTTGAGATCGGAGAAAAAATGTGTAAACATTGGAGCGAAAATATGGTGTGTTTTGAAGTAATGATAAATCAAAAATACTTTGAATGTGATCCTAAGTCATCCATGAGTGAATGTGAGATCAACTGCGCCTAAAGAAAGTTTAAGTGATCATAATGTAGCATGTTTAACTAGTCCAATAAGGTCTGGAAAGTTGGATTGATGTAAGGAGGCTTAAAAGAAACTTCTGTCCACCCGGATCCCACGGATCCTTCACTTGAGGGATCCATCTAGTTATATCCAAGGGATCCGGTGTCTGAGACAGATTTCCTTAACAGAATGATTGCAAAATTTTGCTCTATGTTTCAAACTTTGAAACTAATGATTTCTACACCAAGTATACATATATACAAGTTAAGCATAGCAAGGAGAGCATGTAGAAATAACATATAGGCAATCAAATGAGATTGAGCAGACAAATAACACCGAGGTTTAGCAAACTTAACAAGCACTATTCAAGAAGCTCAAAACAAATTTACGGTCTAGATTAGTAAATCATTTACACTAACAATGACATGCAAGGTATGTGTCCAGAAAGAAAAGAGCACATGGTGGTGTTCAAGACAAAATAGTTGTGAGGTGCTAGTTTAGGGAAATCTAGGCTATATTTAGATCCAGAGGGTGGAGTTGTTGTTTGTGGAGATGAAGGAATTGCGTTTAGAAGAGTAAGTGTTAGATTTAGAAAGGCTTGAAGCAAGTACCATTTTGTGAGTTGGTTTTAGCTAAAATATGTTTACTATGTGTTAGTATTGAAGAGTAAGAAACACATGTATATACGTCCTTAAGAAAGTGAATTGTTTTAGAAGGTTTTTTTGGTCAACGGAAGCAATGAACTGTGTATAGTCATTACGGATGGTGATTAGCATACAATGAGCTTCATCCATGAAGTCATGTAGCTCTTCTCGATCAAAGCAAGATAATCGCTTGATAAGGCAAGTGGTTGTGATTAACTTAAAGGAAAAAAAGTAATTTTACAACTTGTTTGATTAGTAATCCTAAGACAACGCAAAGTATTTCCATTATAAATTTACTTTATGAAAACACAAGAGTATAGATTTCTCAAGTGAGAGAATGAATATGAGACTATTACTAGCGGTGCTCAATTACGGCTAAACACGACCATTTTTACGGGTGATTCTACATACCCAACTTCTATCAAGGAAGCAATTCAACCGTTAGGTCAAATTGAGTTTCTAGTACAATAAGTTTTCCAGTATTCATTCTCAAGTTAGGAAAATTTATATTCCTACAATGGCCTATCGAAGAGTAACAATGATGATACTTTGCTTTGTTTTTATTAATATTATGCCTGAAACAACTAAGGTGGCGAAGGTGTCATGTTTAAATATAAAAATTTAAAGTTGTCCATATGGTGAACAAAAATGGTTGGATGAGCTAGTTCAACATATGTTGTTGGAAAGCTCGAGTTTGGATTTTTGGATATGACCAATTATATTTGCGTTGCAAAATAATTTACTTGAGTATATCGGATGAAATAATCAAGTTGTCAATCCTACTATGAATCTTGGAAAGCAATCATGAAAAGGAAAACAGGAGAGTACATCATCAACACAAGTGTAGGTTATGATCCGATGTACATTCTTGTTGTTTTTAGAAAACGACGCAAGAAAATATGAAATCAAGAAATTATATAAGCACATAAAACATTTATGTTGCACACATGACAAACTCAACAAGAAGCCATTTAGTATATTACATGTTTTAAACATTTTTCAACTTATATGACTTATCTAAGTATTTAAACTAACATTTTCGACACACCTAGATGATATCCCAAACACTCCTTCAAATAGCACATTGATTAGTAAAATATTACTAAATCGATAAACAAGAGAATGAATAGCAAGGTGAGGAAACCACATATGTTATTCAATAAACAAGCACAAAAAGTATTTAAGATAAGCAAACAATCAAGTAATGCAAGGTAAGACAATTAATCATTTAGCATAGCATACGAAAGTTCTTTTCATCGCTTTGTGTTAAATATAAAAATGTATACCAAGCTTGATTAGTTTCTTTTATATTTATAAATTATGATCAAAACATTAATTTAAAAAGAAGGCACACTGTTATTCAAAGACGAAAACATCCGTCTCCAATTAGATCAAAAGTTTGTGCAAAAGTTATGACCGAAAAATGACTTTCTATTATAAATCAACATTCTATAATTTTTTTGAATAAGTTTATGAAATCATTTTTAAATGAAAGTAGAATCAAATACCTTTAAAACGATAGGTGGCACGACTTCTACGGACTTACGGTTAATTAGTTATAAATTTTTGAAATTTAACCAAAAGCTGTCCTCTGTAAGACGGATCCGCCCTTTGATAACAAGGGGATCCGTAGATCTGACATGGATTTACAAAAATACATGTTTTGACCCGACGAAAAGGTTTAACCTTTGTAGACATTTTAGTGAAGTTATATTACCCATTTTAATCTTTATTCAAGCTTAATTAACAAGATATCTAACAACAAAACTTCAAAGACAAAAATCAACAAAACACTTTTCATATTATGCTTGACTTCACCAAAAAATTGATACTAGGACCTTACTCATTTTGAAATTATGTGAGAAGGTGTGAAAATATGGTGAAAAGTGGTTTGCTATTTATAGGCAAAAATACCAAAGCAAGCTTCTGCCCCAAGGATCCCTTCTGAGAGGGATCCGGCCCTTGTAATCCAACGGATCCGTGGGCAACCTGAGGGATCCGTGGACGCTCCTCTTTATTTGGGTTATGGGTCATGGATCATGGGTCATGGACTTTGGGTCATGGGTACCCAACTAGATACAATGTATCTAGATAATGGGTTATGGATCATGGGTCATGGGTATGGGTTATGGATCATGGTATTTACCCAACACATTTACTTTTGTTTATGTATTTTATAAAATGTAAGTAACCAAGATTACTTAAGTGTTTTATATAAACTATTTAACTAAACATGTTTAATGGTTTGTTAGGGGTTTGATCATAACGCAACATAACAAACATGTACGAATGATTCGTGCCAAAGCAACGTCAAGCTTGACTCACACAAACTAGCCACTTGTGAATGACTAGCCGTAAGAAACTTAAAACGGCTCGGACACTGAGTCTTTGATAATGAAGGCTTAGGGGTTATGTGTGTGGATAAAACCTTAATATCAATATCAAAAATAATCACGAAGATAGATTCAAATTCTCTTAGGAAAAAGAATAATAAATCAAATCCCGTGTGTGATCGTGTGTACGGATTAGTCAACCCGAATCGTTTTCCCAACGAGGCGTGAATTGCCAACGTCGTTCTTGGTTTGGAATTTAATGCTCGATGTTTTGGATTAATGATTTGATTATATTAACTACGGGAATGGGAAAGTATTTAAGGTAAACTATTCTACGGGAAATCCTAAACGCGAAATACTAAAACGTTATTAATAAAACGTAAATAAAATGCAACTATGTCTAAATGATATCCTAAAAATGCCTAAAATTACTTTTACTCTAAAAATGTTATTAGAAAACTATTTTAGAATTAAAACTATTTTTTGGATTTTTCTTGATTTTATAAAAATTAAAAACTAATTTTTAACTAATAAAACTAATTTAAAATTCTAAAATTTATAAAAATCAAAGAGAAAAATATGAAACTATTTTCTAAAAATCACAAATAACTCAAAAGACTTTTTCAAAACTATTTTTGTATTTTTCAGATTAATTTTCTATTTTCTACAAATTTAAAACTATTTTAATCTAATTAAAATGGTGAAAAAATACCAAATAAAAGAGGAAAAATAAGGAAAAATCTTTTTTATGCTTTTTATATTTATCTTAAACAGAGAAAATTGAAAAATTATTTTTTTGAAACTTTTTCTCAATTAATTGCAATAAAAGCTATTAAAAGTGATTAAAATCTATTTTTAATTAAGAAAAATAGTAAAAGTTGACCAAAAATTATGAAATTCTCAGGAAAATTCTAAAATTATAATATGAATCTATGAAAAATAAAAAATAAGAAGCTTATGTGAAAGAAATGCAAGATTTAGTGTAACTGCTATTGAAATAAGCTACTAAAATAATCAAATAAGCTATTTAACCAACCAAACAGTGACAGAAGCTATAATCTACTAAAATAAGCTAGTAGCAGCTAACTAAACCTACTCCTAACAAGTTATAAGCTCAGATCTATGAATTAATCTAAACTGCTACTCTAGCCAAACTGTAATTAGACCTACTGTTGGGGCTTATGCACCAGCTAAACAAATAAGCTAGACCAAAAACCAATTAAGCAGTCCTAAACACCACCTGGCCAGCTACAATAAAGCCAAGTATCAAGCTCTAACTCCTAGAAATGAAGCCAATACAACAGATTCAAATTACCTGTTTCACACTCAGTATATACTGAGTGTGAACAGGGGAAAAGTGTCAAGTTGAGAAGCTTATTAAAAGCTTAAAATGATTGAACCAGAGTTGACAAAGAACAAATATCAATAAAAGACCAGTTGAAAATCATTTATCCAAGGTTTGAAATATTGAATGTCAGAAATAAATCAGAAATCTACTCTCAAAGTTTGGTAAAAAAACCAGTTTTAACAATTTTGACAGATTTTGACTATTGAAGAACAGGTATAAAACTTTGACCAAACTCAGATTTGATCCACTATAATGAACTGATTATGATCTTATAAGACTAATTATGATAACTCTAAGCTAGATCTACCAGTTTTGAACCAAATTGCAAATAATTGTGCCTACTGATTTTAACAGACTCACAAACAAGATCAGTTAAAAGATTATTTTGACTATTTAAATGAAACTGCTATATCAAAGACTTAGAATGACTACTAAATACCTACATAAACTTGTATCAACTACAAAGCACTGATCAACTAGCCTCTATCTCAGATTTCTCAGCTGATCCAAACACTAATTATCTAACTGATTATAGAACTAAATAGCAAATTATGACTAAATCAAGCTAAACAAACATCAAACACTATAGATTATCACTAATGAACAGATTCAAGCAACAGAATAATGATCAAAAGCATATTTGAGACTTACAATGTTCCTTAGCCACTATGGCTTGCACACTGATGAAACAAGGACTCTAACCTATTTAACCCCTATCCTACTTTAATCCAGCTCAGATCTCAACCCAATTTCAGCATCATTACCATCCAAATCCAGATCCAACACCAGAATAACAGATTATAACAGCAACTGTAGCAACTGATTTTGAATGAATTTATTTTTGTGAATTGAGTTTAAAACAAGTATAAGCTTACAATAAGCTACTAAAAGCTTAAATGAACTTAATAAAACAGTAGATCAGTGATGGATCACTCCACATAACAGATCTACTATGATTTTTTTATTTTTGAATGATTTTATTTGATTTTTTTGTATTTTTGAGATTATGAAGAAATAAGCTAAAAACAGTTTGATGAAACTAGAATAAGCAATAATCAGAAGTAATAAGTAGATTTAGAACATAAGAAACTTAAACAAACAATTGAAAATGAAATTCTAAATTACATTAATATGATAAAAATTGAGTACAAATTCGAATTACAAAAGGCTTAAAAACTTTAAAAATGGAAATTACAATTAACTATATTACTTAAACTAGAGAGAAGAAAAAAAAATAACAGAAGAGAAGATACAACTTGTGAACGAATAAGAGGTCCTATATATAGTTGAGCTTGATGCTTGGAAGCTTCTCGAATTTCCCAAATGTGCTTTCTCTGAGCTCGTTTGCACCCTTGGATCAAATCCCACACACCTTTGCTTGATTACAACCCTTGGATTGGATCTAATGATTTGTCTCGACCAATAGGAGAGCAGTATTTGAAGGAATGCACGCGGATCGATGACCTTGCATTCCCATGTGTCAGGGAATGTAAGACAAAGTACTAATATGCCCTTAATTGTGGTAATAATTGACCAATTACACGGGTGGGTAATTTAGGGTTTATCCTATCTGGGTAAAAGGGGCAAAATTTGGCGCGAGGGGTTTTTTATATTATTTCGGATATTTGACCGTGGGTAATGGGCGTTGACCTGGGTTATATTAACGGGTTTGGTAGGGTTTCGGGTCTAGAGGATTAAACCGGGTAGTATAAGTGATTTGGATTGGGCTCGGGTAAATATTTTGGGTTTGGGCCGAGAGGTTTAGTTGGATTTGGACTTAACTTGTTATCATAATATGCACCAAGGACCAATGTTGTAAATGCAGATTTTCAAGCGACCAAACATGTAATTCTGCCATTCTCTATAAGGACCAATCTTGTCAATCTTAAATAATCCAAGGGTGACTTTTGTAAAATCTGAAATTTTGAGGGATCAATTCTGTCAAAAGCTCAAAGTGCAGGGACTGAACTTGACTTTTCTTCAAACTTTTCTAAAACTTCAAAAATCATCTTCTGAGAATAAAATCTTCCAAAATACACAATCTTGACCTTCCAGCTCAGCTAAAACTCTCTTGATCTCTCGTGCTCGGATTTACATCTGATTTGGATCCTTTTTGCGTGTTTTTGCATATCCATACCTGCACAAGCATAAACTCAAGAAAACCACAAATATTAGCAATAAACGGCTTTCCTTGGTTGTTTTGGGTCAGTTTTATTAATGAAAAGATATGTGTTTAAGCACATATCAACGAACCTGTGTTGTAGCATACAAGGACATGAGTCGTCGAGAGGTGTTGAAAGTATGTTGAGACAAAATATAATTACAAGTAACTTATACATTTTACTTTATGTATTACAAGTTACATGTTTGTCATCAACAAAACAAACGAGACTGTATAGATTAAATATCGTAATATTTGCACTAACACATTGTATCTTGTTGGGTACCCATGGCCCAAAGTCCATGACCCATGGATCATAACCCATAACCCGGTTTTCAACCCAAAATCCGGACTAATCTGACCCAGATAGCTGGATCCCTGGAATTGCACTGGCCGGATCCCTTGGGTGAGGGATCCGCCGGAACCGTGGGACAGAAGGATTCTTTTCCTATAAATAGTGAGCCATTTCTTCATTGTTTCTCACCCTACTTCTTACAACTCTCTCTCATATTATCTCACTCTCCTAACTTCTGATCATTTGATCATTCTAGTAGTTCTTCTATCTTTTGTTGTGATACTCTTTTAGGTCCTTCACGAAGGCGAGATCACACTACTCTTCAATTCATTCAAGCAAAGAGTCCTTGATTAATTTGTCCAACAACAAGATTTCTGTAGTATATCTTGTAATTCATATTTCACATAGTTGTTGTGTAATAGTTGTGTAAAGGTTTAGTTCTACCTCGTGGAAGAACTCGATATTTAGCTTTGTACCGGAAAAAGTGTAAGCGACGTTGTGAGGCTTATCCGCCAAGTTGAAGGAGCTTGTTGATATAGTGCTTGAACTCTCGAGTGGGGTACTCGGGGAGTGGAGTAATGCAAGGAATGTGTCCTTGTAGCCGAACCACTATAAATCACTTGTGTCGCTACTTTCTATCCTTTACTTTACTTGCATTTTTTACTTACTTTATTTATTACTTCGTACTATTTATCCATCCATAAGAATTCACATAAGCTTGAATCTAAATCTTTGAAACTTAAATTAAAATCGGCAAAACTATTCAACCCCCCCCCCTTTCTAGTTTTCCACAATTGGTATCAGAGCAAGGTTTTCAAAAAGTTTTAAAGTAAATTGTATTTTAAAAATTTTCAATCAAAATGAATTTTAAAAACTATAGAGAAGGGCAATCTATGTAACGACCTCCACTACTTGAACTAATTGTTTTATTTATTGGAAAAATAGATTTGAAACTTTTATGAAATCTAAAGATATGGATCTTTGGTATATTATTGTTGAAGGTGATTTTCAAGCAACTGTAAAAGATGATGAAACTGAAAATGAAGAAAATATTTCTCATGATCGTCTCACTGACGACCAAAAGAAAAATCTTTCCAAAAATAGTAAGGCAAAAATGGTTTTATATAATGCCTTACCCAAAAAGGAATTTGAAAGAATATCTATGCATAAAACCGCTAAAGAAATTTGGAACTCTTTAGTTGTAACACACCAAGGAAATCAACAAGTAAAAAATAACAAAATTGATTTATTTGTTCAACAATATGAACAATTTTCAATATTGGATGAGGATAGTATTGATAATTCATTTGCTAGTTTTAATACTATTATTACTTCATACAAGTACTTGATGAGTCTTTTTCTAGTCATAATCATGTCAGGAGATTTCTAAGGGCGCTTTCGTTAAAGTGGAGACCGAAGGTAACGATCCTTGAAGAATCCAGAGACTTGTCAATCCTCACTCTCGATGAACTCATAGGCAACCTAAAAGTCTATGAGTTCGTACTCGCAAAAGAATCCCAGGTCTTGAAGGAAAATAAAGAGAAACATAAATCTCTCGCTTTAAAAGCCAAGAAAGTCTCGAGTGATGAAGAAACCTCGTCTTCAGAAAGTAAAGACGAGGAGTATGCAATGGCGGTACGAGACTTCAAGAAATTCTTTCAGAGAAAAGTAAGATATGTCAAGAAACCCTATGACGACAAGAAAGGTTTGTGGAAAAGCAAAGACGACAAGAAAGTGAAGGATGAACGCAAATGTTTTAAATACGAGGATCCAAATCACTTTATTAGTGAGTGTCCCAAACGCGATGAACAAAAGGCGTTCGTGAGTGTATCATGGGGAATGAGTGAGAAAGAGAAGGAGGAAATTTGTCTTATGGAAAAGGACACCAACGTGGTGTGCCTAAAGGTTGACTTGGATCCGGACGAATGGATCAAGGATAGCGGGTGCACAAGGCATATGACCGGTAATAAAGCGTTTTTATCCACATATGAATCCTTCAATGGAGGAAATGTGGTGTTCGGCAATAGTAAAAGAAAAATCATCGGAAAATGTATAATCTCTCACAAATCTTTGACCATTAATGACGTATGTCACGTAGAAAACCTAAACTTTAATCTACTAAGTATAGGTCAAATATGTGATAAAAAGTGCAACGTACACTTTAGCAAAACCGGTAGTAAAATCTTGAAAAATGGTATTACTATAGGAAGAGGTATTTGAAAACATGGAGTCTACGTTATTAAAATCGGAAATGAACCAAAAGACAAACTTTGTCTTACCTCTAGGGATGATACTTCGACCTTATGGCATCGAAGATTGGGTTACGCCAATATGCGACTTCTTCAATCGCTATCATCCAAAGAACTTGTAAGAAACCTACCTAAACTAAAATACGAACATCATTTTTTGATGCTTGTGATATCGAAAAATAGGTCCATGCTAGTCATAAAGCTAAAAATATGGTTTCTACAACAAAGTGTCTAGAATTACTACATATAAATTTATTTGGTCCGTCCGCTATCCAAAGTAATGGAGGTAACTTCTATACCTTGGTTATAATGGATGATTACTCTAGGTACATACGGACTAAATTTTTAAAGAATAAAACTGAAAAGTTTGATCACTTTGAAATCTTAAGCAGAAAATTTCAAAGACAACTAGGAATTCCTATTGTGTTGATCCGAACGGCTCATGGTAGGGAATTTGACAATGAAGTGCATTTCAGAGCCTTTTGTGATGCTAATGGTATTACCAACAATTTCTCGGCTCCTCGAACTCCACAATCAAATGGGGTAGTTGAAAGGAAAAATCGAACCCTGTAAGAAATGAGTCGCACCATGATTAATGAGCAATCTATTAATCAAACATTTTGGTGCAATGCCGTCGACACATCAACCTATATACTAAATCGAGTCTTAATTAGACCATTCTTAGGTAAAACTCCATACATTTTTTAAGAGAAAAAAATCCTTCGTTAGATCACTTTCCAGTTTTGGTAGTAATTGTTTTATACTTAACACAAAAGAATATTTAACTAAATTTGATCCAAAATCAACTGAAGGTATTTTATTAGGATAGTCTCCTAATAGTAAAGCATACATAATACTAAATAAAGAAACCATGAAAGTTGAAGAATCTTTAAATGTCAAATTTGAAGAAAGTCCACCTAAAACATCTTTACATCTTGTCGATGACGAGTTAATCAAAAGTGAAGTCTTAGAAATAAAAGAAAATGTAAACAAGGAAGATGAACCATTAAACAATGAAATCATCAATGTTAAAGAGTCTAAAGATCATCCCGTAGAAAAGTTAATAGGAAAATTAAATGAAAGAACTCTAAGGTCTCAAGTCCAAAACCAAAGTAGTCTCTTTTGTTTCGTGTCAACTATAGAACCTAAAAACACTCAAGAAGCCATAAAATATGAAAGTTGGGTTATGGATATGCAAGAGGAATAAAATCAATTCGTTTCTAACAACGTTTGAGCACTTGTCCCTCCACCTAAAAACCAAAAATAATTGGAACAAA
The DNA here is from genome assembly GCA_022545495.1 of Chrysanthemum lavandulifolium. Lineage (NCBI taxonomy): Eukaryota > Viridiplantae > Streptophyta > Magnoliopsida > Asterales > Asteraceae > Chrysanthemum > Chrysanthemum lavandulifolium. Next base: position 224,921,506 of record CM040243.1, on the reverse strand, counting down.
ATGGGTATATAAAAACAAGTTAAATGTAAACGGTGTCGTGTCTAGAAATAAAGCTAGACTTGTTGCTCAAGGATATAACCAACAAGAAGGCATAGAATTTGATGAGACCTATGCTCCCATAGCTAGATTAGAGTCTATAAGAATCCTTCTTGCGTATCCTTGTGCTCATGATCTTAAACTCTTTCAAATGGATGTTAAAAGTGATTTTATGAATGGCTTTATAAATGAAGAAGTTTATATATCTCAACCTCCGGGTTTTTTTTATTTTGAAAAACCTAATCATGTGTACAAACTAAAAAAAGCTCTCTATGGTCTTAAAAAAGCCCCAAAGTCTTGGTATGATAGACTCAAAGCGTTTTTACTAAAAAAAACAGCTATACCATGGGTTAGTTGACAACACTATTTTTACAAAGAAAAAGGAGTCACAAATAATTATTGTTCAAATATACGTGGACGATATTATATTCGCATCAACTTGTCAAGACACGTGTGATGATTTCTCAAGAATCATGCATGATGAGTTTAAAAAGAGTATGATGGTAGAATTAAGTTTCTTTCTTGGTCTACAAATCAAACAATTAGAAGATGGTATCTTCTTTAATCAATCCAAATACATAAAAGAAATGTTAAAGAAATTCGGGTTAGAGGAGTCAAAACTAATAAGAACACCAATGTCCTCTGATACCAAGCTCACCAAAGATGAAGACGGTGAATCCGTTGATAACACCAAATACCGTGGCATGATTGGTAGTCTTCTCTACCTCAAGGCTAATCGGCCGGATATCATGTTTAGTGTATGTCTTTGTGCTAGGTTTCAAGAAGAACCTAAAACTTCACACCTAGAAGCTGTTAAAAGAATATTTAGATACATTAAGGGTACAACTCAATTGGGATTATGGTATCCTAAGGGGAGAGGGTATAAACTATTGTATATACAGATTATGACCGTGCAGGTGATTATGTTGACCAAAAAAGTACAAGTGGTGTTTGCACCTTATGGGATGTTGCTTAACATCTTGGTTCTCAAAGAAGCAAACGGCATTAGCTATCTCAAAAACCGAAGCCGAATACGTCTCCGCGGGCAAAGCATACCAACAAGCACTATGGATGAAACAAGCGTTAGTTGACTATGACATCCATCTTAGTGACATTTCCATTCTATGCGACAATAAATGAGCTATTGATATTAGCAAAAATATAGTGTTGCATTCTCGTACCAAACATATAGAAATCCGTCATCACTTATTAAGAGATAATGTTCAATAAGGGGAACATTTCTATTGAGAAAGTGTCATCCGAACACAACATAGCCGACGTCCTCACCAAACCATTGAAGCGCGAGCATTTCAACTTACTTCGTTTAGGTCTTGGCCTTATGGAACAATCGTCTTGAAATACTTTTTCTCTACAAGGTACGTAAACTTTTGCTTCACCTCCTCTTCTGAGTCTAGGATCTCTATTTCACACGATTCACAAACAATATGGAGATTTATTTTAAATACTAAAGATATTTTCTCTTCAAGAAACTCCTCAAAATATTTTCGCAAATATTTCTCTTTGTAACATTTTGTCTTAAAATAAATCTCACGCCTAGGACAAACAATTTTTTTTCTCATCGTTAATACAAAGTAAAAACCTTTTTCATTGCATCTCATATGTCTTTTAAATGCTAAAGGGAATACATAACTAATATGTATTTTCGGGTACATTCAACTAATCAAAAATGAATTAAGGAGTTTTTTGGTTATCTCACGTATACATATACATACGTATTTTTTTCACCTCTATATTTATTTTTCTTTCTTTAAAAGAGTCGAGATAACCGCAACTCCATATGTTTTTCATATAGGCATACACCAGGCACTATTGTTTCCAAAAACAATATTTTTTTTCTGCCTTAGGATACCAGTTCCCCGGATCCCAGCATTAACGCTGGACGGATCCCTAATGGATCGGATCCTTGGGAACCGGGGCACAGTAGCTGATTTTGTCACCTCCTTTTCTTATTTTGGCTTGAAATTTTCAACATTTTACTCCTATCACTAATTAATATTTTCCTTAATGCTTGTGCTCTCATGATCACTTGCTTTAAATTCATATCTAATCATTAGATTATAGTCTATATTTTTTGTTTTAGCATTCATTACAATGCATTATTTGTCCTATTCATAAGGTTCCAAAATGCTTACATATCCATCACTTTCAACCTCACAAACAAACCTCATCATGTCTTCCAAAAGATCTTCAAACAATGATGAAATCTCTAGTGAAAACAACCGTTTTCCAGAAATCCATAACTTTATCCTACCACCTTCCGTAATACCACCACCACCCAAAACTAGGAAAACTGCTCGGATTAGTATCCGACCTTGTTGCTTAGCTAAACCTTTGTCAAATAGCTCATCACCAACTACTCTTTCACCATCAAATGACTACAATATAGCACCTCTATTATCTCCTCAAAACTCACCACTACATTCCCCAACCGAGTCTCGACTTGACTCTCAAATCACTTTAGCGGAACTCCTTAGGACTCAAAAAACCACTCCGCTAACCTTGTCTAGTCCACCACCCGCTCCATCTCAACCATTAAAATCTACACAACTAGCCTCAAACATAAACCCAAAAGAGCTAGTCTTTTTGACACCTCCCTCATCTCCAAATACCTTCTTCAATGAGCTTGAAAACTCACCACCTCTACAACCCAACACCTTACAAGAACATCTAGGTTCCTTACAACCACCAATCACCGATATCATGGACTTCGATCCATATTTTCCAACATTTCCACCACCTAATCCGTACTCCAATAATCAAACTTGGCCGGATGACATCCACCCATCCTTACTCGTTATCTCTTTTGTGAACATTGCCAATCCACTAGGGATCTCGCACTAGAAATAAGGGACGAAATGTGGTTCATTCTCAACCATATTCTTGATCGCATTAACGTTATCACTCACCAAAACTTCCACCATTAGACCTTATGCAAGCATGGAAGGAATAACAATAATATTTTATTTCTCTCTATTTTTTTCTTTTGGGTCTTTTTAAAGAACAAACCCTTGTTCTTACTTTTATAATTGTATGTGCCATATATACCACTACATTTTGATGTTTTATTACAAAATTTGTTTACGTACCTTGGTGTTTTCTCTTGTTTCTCGTCTTCTACAAGATTATATTACATATTATCACTAACATTTTTTTTGTAGATATTATTTTGTTCTTTCTCACTTGACACCCTATTCTAGGGGGAACTATCGTCAAGGGGGAGTTAGTGCTTTGTGGATCATTTTTTTTATTCGACTCACTTTTTGTTTCGACAAAAAGAGGGAGAAGAGAGTAAAACTCACATATACACTTTCAAAACGTACATCTAATATTAAGTTTTACTCACCATAACTTTATGTTTTGTCATAAACAAAAAGGGGGAGATTGTTAATACAAATAAACCGTAAAAATGTTTGTTTAGATTTAGTGATCTCGTTATGTTTTGTTGATAACAAATATAAAGTTATCATAAGTAAAATTATAAGAATACATGTTGTTTTGCAAAGTATATACATTTGGTCATTTACATAAATGTTGTAATAATAAATATGTTATAATATATTATGTAATAGGTTGGGTAATATTAAAGACCCATGACTCATACCCATGGAGCTAATCCTTAACCCATGACCCACTGCATGACATCACGCATGAAATCATGTTGGGTATTATCCATGACCCATGAACCAATGTCCATGACCCATGACCCATTGTCTTAATACATTGTATCTTGTTGGGTACCCATGAACCAAAGTCCCTGACCCATGGCTCATAACCCATAACCCATAACCCGGTTTACAACCCAAAATCTGGACTAATCGACCTGCATACCGGATCCTCGAATTGCACCGCCGGATCCATTGGGTGAGGATCCACGAACCGTGAGGATGACGACTTTTTGCCTATAAATAGTGAGCCATTTCTTCATTGTTTTTCTCACCCTTCTTCTTACAACTCTCTCACATATTGTCTCACTCTCATAACCTCTGATCATTTGATCATTCTAGTAGTTCTTCTATCTTTTGTTGTGATTCTGTTTTAGGTCCTTCACGAAGGCGAGATCACGCTACTCTACAAGTCATCCAAGCAAAGGGTCCTTGATTGATTTGTCCAACCACAAGATTTCTATAGCATATATTGTAATTCATATTTCACATAGTTGTTATATAATAGTTGTGTAAAGGTTTAGTTCTACCTCGTGGAAGAACTCGGTATTTAGCTTTGTATCGGAAAAAGTGTAACCGACGTTATGAGGCTTCTCCGCCAAGTTGAAGGAGCTTGTTGACATAGTGCTTGAACTCTCGAGTGGGCTACTCGAGGAGTGGAGTAGGGCAAGGAAGGTTTCCTTGTAGCCGGACCACTATAAATCACTTGTGTCGATACTTTCTATCCTTTACTTTACTTGCATTCTTTACATACTTTATTTATTGCTTCGTACTATTTATCCATCCATAAGAATTCACATAATATTTAATCTAGATCTTTGAAAATTAAATTAAAATCGGTAAAAATATTCAACCCCCCTCTAGTTTTCCACAGTATTGTTTATGAGAAAGATCAAGTGGGCTCTCAGTTTGTAAAGCACTTTGAAGAAAGCTCGTTCAAGTGTTGTAGAGTTAGCTAATGATGACATAGGATTGTTTTGTAATAGGAATGATGAATAAGCTGTTGATGATATGATTAAGGAAGTGTCTAGTGAGGCGATCAAAGCTGCACTTTTTGATATTAAAAACAATAAAGCTCCTGGTCCTGATGGATTTACAGCAACATTTTCAAAAAAAAGCTTGGGAGGTTGTTAAGACAGATTTTTGTAATGATGTGAGATAATTCTTCTCTTCTGGAAAACTATTAGGGAAAGTAAATGCCACTCTTATTACTTTATTTCCTAAAATCCCTAATCCTATCAAGGTTACTGATTTTAGACCAATTTCCTGTTGCAATGTGGTTTATACGTGTATAAGCAAAATCCTGACAAGCCGAATTAAAGTGGTGTTGGATATTATAGTGCTTTTGTGCCTGGCAGGGCAATAAAGATAATATTCTCCTTACACAAGAGCTTCTAAGAGGATATAATTGTGCTAATGGTCCTAAAAGGTGCTCCTTAAAGATTAACATCCAAAAAGCTTATGACATTGTAAATTGGAGCTTTCTAGAAAAGGTGTTAAATAATTTTAGGTTTCATAGCACCATGGTTAAGTGGATTATGGAATGTATCTCAACTACAAATTTTACTATCTGTGTAAATGGGGAAAGATTTGGCTATTTCAGAGGAGGGAGGGGATTGAGGCAAAGAGATCTTATCTCTCCTTACTTATTCACACTTGTTATGGAAGTGCTAAACCTTATTCTAAAAGAAGAAATCAGAAAGGAAATAAATTTTAAGTACCACTTTGGATGCAAAAAGCTCAAAATCACCCACCTATGTTTTGCAGATGATCTATTAGTGTTATGTCATGGTGATACTACTTCTGTGAATACTATCAAAACTGCTCTCAATAAATTCAGTGAAGTCTCAGGTTTGTACCCTAATTTGAATAAAGTACTATGTTTTGTGGAAGCCTCGATGAGGAATAAAAAAGTCATCTCTTAAATATTCTTCTATTCAAAATTGGGAAATTACCTGTGAGATATTTAGGGGTGCCTTTAATGGATAAGAAAATTGGTGTTAAAGACTGCAAAAGCTTGACTGACAAGGTGAAACAAAAGCTATGTGATTGGAAGAATAAAAGTTTATCTTATGCTGGAAGAAGTCAACTGATTGCTTCAGTATTGTCAGCCATGCAAGTTTATTGGGGTTTTGTTTTTAAACTTCCTATGACTGTCATCAAAGAGATTGAATCCCTTTTTAAAGGTATTTTATTGAATAATGGAGATTTAACCAGGGGCAAAGCTAGAGTAGCATGGAAAGAGATTTGTAAGCCTAAGGACCAAGGAGGTATGGGGTTTAAGTCTTTAGCAGATTGGAATAGTACTCTCCTCATGAAACACCTTTGGAATATTGCTACCAATAAAGAATCATTGTGGGTAAAATGGATCAATAATGTGAAATTAAAAGGGAGAAGTGTGTGGGATACTCAGTGCTTTAAAAGTGATAGTTGATGTTAGAAGAATATACTTGAACTCAGAAACACTGTGGAACCACACTTAAGATACGATGTTTGGTAATGGGAGATCTATTTCTGCATGGTATGACAATTGGGATGAACAACAAACTCTATTAAAGAATATCAGTAGAAGAGAATTTCACTTGGATGGATTCAATGACAATAGTAAATTGTGTGATGTGGTTTGTTAATACAAATAAACCATAAAAACGTTTATTTATATTTTATGATCTTCTAATGTTTTGTCGATAACAAATGTAAAATCATTTTAACGAAATAAATAAAATACGTAAAAGCTTTGAGCCAATAGTTTACTAACACACTTTTACTAAACATATTAAAACCATCAAAACATGTTTAGTAAACAAGTTATAAAAAACCAAAGACATTTTTACATAACATTAACAAGTAATATTGTTTACATTTTATAGACATGTATATGTACTTTGTATATATTGTAATAGGTAAGTAATGGGTAAAAACCAAAGTCCATAACCCATGACCCATGACCCATGATACATTGACTAGATACAATGAATCTTGTTGGGTAAAAACCAAAGTCCATAACCCATACCCATGGAGCATGTCCATAACCCATGACCCATTGCATGACATCATACATGAAGTCATGTTGGATATTATCCATGATCCATGACCCAAAGTCCATGACCCATGACCCAAGATCCATAACCCGAATGACTAGGTACATTGCATCTTGTTGGGTATCCATGATCCAATCCCATGACTCATGGTCCATAACCCATAACCCGATTTGCAACCCAAAATTCGGACTAAACTGACCCAGTAGTCAGATCCCAGGATTTGCACTAGCTGAATCCCTTTGGTGAGGGATCCGCCGGAACCTTGATACAGTAGACACATTTTGTCCATAAATAAGGAGCCATTTCTCTCTTGCTCACTACCACTATTAGATATACTTTGTCTTAATATTCTAACCCCACTAACCACATATCCAAAGGATCATTCTATGTAGTTTTATCTTTGTGTGATTCTCTATGTTTCTCTTAAAGGCGAGATCACCACCTCTTGAAGACGTGCAAGCTCAAGGTCATGAGTTGCTAAGCTTCGTCGTCATCAAGACCACTGAAGTGCATCTTGTTGATAGTTCTTTCCTTCCTCCATAGAAGTGTCGTGTTGAAGGCATTAGTGAACGGTGTCGAAGGTGTACATTCGATATGGTGCATCGATGTACAAGTTATGTAGTTAGGGTTAAAGGATGTTGATATCCTTTCTAGTGTTGTAACAAGGAGTGTGTCTCCTTTGGGTAGTTGTGTTGTGGTGTAGTATTGGGTAGTAGTTCCTCCTTTGTAATGGAACTCGGTATTTAGCTTTGTACCGGATAAAGTGTAGGCGACGTTGTGATAGGTTTGATTCTACCTCGTGGAAGAACTCGGTGTCTAGCCTTGTACCGGATAAAGAGTATGCGACGTTGTGAAGGCTTCTCCGCCACATTAAGGAGCTTGTGTTGTGTAGTGCTTAGAAACTCTCGAGTGGGGTACCGGGAGTGAGTAGGCAAGGAAGGTGTCCTTGTAGCCGAACCCCTATAAATACTGTGTCGCGGTTTTGTGTTCCTTTACTCTTTATCTTTTGCATTACTTACTTATATGTTCATCTATCAAGATTCAACGCACACTCTAAATAGATTGACATAAGTCGATCTAAATACTTTAAAACGAAGTTTTAATCAGAAACTATTCACCCCCTTCTAGTTTTCCACATGGTTGATGAGAATGGGTGGAAATGGCCTATGGATGTGTATAATAAGTATGATTTTCTCCAAAATAAGCAAGTTCCTACCTTACAAATGAAGCTGATTGTCTGATGTGGGTTAGAAATCAAGGTAGTATGGTGAAATTTAAAATAAATTAGGTATGGAAAGATATGAAGGGTGAGGGGACAAAAGTGACATGGGATAAACTGGTTTGGTACTCTCAGTGTATACCAAGGCATGTTTTTATTCTATGTTTAGCTATTAAGGGGAAATTGGTTACACAAGATAAACTTCTTAAGTGGTACCCTCAAAGGGATGTTCGTGCCCTTTCTGTAAAAGTACTCCTAATTCCCATAACCACCTGTTTTTCCAATGCTCTTATGCTGGTGACATATGAACTGTTATGAAGACCAAAGCAAAGATTCAAACTAATGTTATGAATTGGATGGACATTGTAACAGATGTGGCTAAACAGAAGAATCATAATAGCATTTGGTGTATTATTGGAAAGTTATGCTTGGCTGCAACTGTTTACTATGTTTGGCAAGAGAGAAATGGTAGAATTTTCAATAATGAAGAAAGGGATAAACAAATGTTGTGCAGAATCATCTGGGATGAGGTTAGATCAAGATTAGTGTCTCTTAAAACAAAAAATTCTTCAACTGTTAGTTTAGCAGCCATGGAATGGGATGTGCAGTTCAACTAGAAGTATAACAGAGGACTTAAAGGGGTGTTTGGAAGAGGCTGCAGTTTTTGATAATTGGAATTGTGTAACTGTGGAATGAATGGAATTTTGGACACATGGAAAAGAGCAATAAATCTCCACATATTTGCTACTATTCTTACATCAAGCCATTACAATGGGGAGATACCTTGTATCTTGGAGTCCTAATTGGTGTAACTGTACCTATAATAGCTACATTGTTTGTTCCAGTTTGGCTTTGGGAGGAGACTGGACAACTATGATAGGCTATGTAGGAGGTTTAATTCAATATGGATGTACCATAAAGTAGTGTCTCCCATTGTGAAGGGTAACTGGGTGGGGGGACAGTGTATGATGGGTGGAATAGAGAGGAATGAAAGATGATCCTTCTTGGTCCACCCAATACACTGTCAAGGAGGTAATGGTTGGGCTTCTTTCAATGTGTGTGTTCCCAAGTGACTGAAGCCATTTTGCAGAGATGGAAATATAGGTCACCTGGCATAGCCCTTGTCTGGAAAGGTCATGGGTTCCTAGCGAAGCCATTCAATTGTCCTACTTTGGTTGTTGTGGTTGCAGATTGAATGACCATAGTGGAAAAGTGAAATGGAAATGTAGTTAGATGGTATGGTGCATTAAAAGGTGAATGGGCAAAAGCTATGAATGATATAGAATGCAGTTTTTGGACCTGCATTTGACGAATTTACTGTCTGGTTTTGGTGTCTGAGAATAACTTCATCAGAGATATCTATTTTGATATTCGGTATCAGTATGTGATTTTGCTTTTGTTTTCTATTTTGGGGTGTGTCCAATTCAGATTGTTATTTCTTATGATGTACAAATTTGAAAGTTAATATATTTTCATCTTTGAAAAAAAATAAAAAAATATGACGCTTTTAAATTGCTACAACATCGCATGTGCACTCTACATTTTTATCTTACTCTGTAATTAATTTGACATTGTTTAAAGTTACTCAAAATTAAAAATTAACGTTACCCGTAAAGTCAATAAAAAGAAAAATGGAAAATATAAAATTTAGAAAAGCATTTTTCGCTGAAAATTGTATTACAGAGCACCCGTCGCCGCAACACGCATATACCCTGCTAGTTCTTTGTTAAATTATCAAGTTCTTCTAATTTCATTAAACGTGAGGCTAAAACGTTAATATGACGTTCGATCATTATTCTGTATATTGATATCGATACATTTTACATAATATCTAAAATGACGGTATTGTGTATTCCATTTTATATAGGAGTAATATCATAAGTGGACCATGGTTAATTAAAGCCCGTCTTTCATTGCTAATTATCAATTTCAAGCATCATTCTTGAAGTTTCAAGAATTAAGTCAGTACTAGAAAAGTACAAGATACATAGAAAATGACCTATCGAAATGCATTAATTTTTTAAGTTTTTGAATAAAGGTGGCTTTAATAAGAACGCCAGTTTTGTCTTAGGGGCTGCTTTATTTTCTTTTTCTTTTTCTTTTTCTTTTTTTCTTTCTCGACGTTTGGATCAACATGATCACATTAAACTTCATCATTTCGAGTTTGATAAGAAAGATGAGTTGAAAATCAAGTCAAATTAGTTAAAAATCCGATATAAGAAAGTTAAAATGGAATGTAAGCAGTAGTCACTGAAATTGTGTTCTAGTACGTCACTCAGATAAATAAAAAAATATTTTGGGCAAACCCTAAGAAATTCGAGAAAACTTAAACTAAAGTATGGTTTAATTAATGGTTCTAGACATTTTTTTAACATTGAAAATTTTTTATTGGTCACGAACATCAATTATTAAAAAGCTGAAGAAAATGACGTTTGTAGCAACTTGTAGATCAAAAGATCACCAGTGTTCACGTCCTTGATGTACAGTTTGACATAACACACTCGAAGTTTCACGAAAGATGTCGTACTTGGTTTCATCAATTATAGATAATGGGGTGGACCTAGGGGGGTTCGGGTTTATGGACCGATGGATTTTGACGCTAGTTTAAATTATTGTTTAAAATATTGACTTATTCGAAATGAACTCGATCCAAAATTTTGTGTAATACATAAACTATCGTGTTTATTTAATGACTAATATATCAAGAAATATACATTTTCTTAATTTGTTTAGTAGTTTTAATGAAATTACATATTTTAGTTCATTTTTCTTTATTTTATACTCAAGAAAAAAATTATTGTGCACTACTTATTTTCCAAATTATAGATAATTGAGGTTTAACGGCATATGTTTGAAAGGCATACATATACCTGATGACTTCCTATAATTTCATTTTCCATGTTAGGTAATTATTGGTTAACTACACAAATTACACAAATGCATGCAATATTAATAGACCATTAGATGACGGCTTTTGGTAAAATGATGTCACTTCGTATATGTAGGTCAATGTATTGAAACACAACGGTGGACCCAGGATTAATTCACAAGGAAAGGGGAACAAAATGATATGCTCACAAAAGTTTTACAAAATGTGTCAAGTTTACTTGTCTGTTAAAGTAGTTCTCTTTCTTTTTGTAATTGGCTTGATCGAAAAGTAGCTAGTCACATCATTTATTTTTTTTTTTTTTTTTTTTGTAAAGCTTATGTGAACATAGCATACCTCAAAGGCTCAAAGAGAAGGAGGGTTGTACATTTTATAAAACTAAAAACACTAATGATATAAGAATTTAAAACCAGGTGCATTTCAGAGAAATGGCGGTATTCGACATAATTTTACACTAAGTAAGAAAAATCCTTGAGCACGCTCAGAACTCCACCCTGGTTATAATGTGGTATATTTGATTTCATTTATAGAAGGCATTAATATTATTACCACACAACAAAATACATAGAACAAACATGTACAAGCACACTAAGACTAAAACAACAATATGCTAGAAGTAGCTTCATTTTGTCATTTGGCGATTCTTATGCAGCTGATGCAAGTCGAATATCACGAAACATCTAATTATAAATACGTATTAGAGTTCGACAAAATGAATTTGGACTTTCTGAAAGAAACGAATGATGGGCCATTGATGATCTATTATTAGACCTTTCGGTCAAAGTATATCTGTATATCTCACTATCAAAAATCCAGACACATGTAAGGCCAGTCATTCGATAGCAGACTAACGGCCCATAATCTTTTAATCTAACAAGGAATAACGGCCCATTATTAGTTCTAACAAGTAGTATGGCTCATATGCACATTATTATTTTTTTCTAGTTTTCTCATGATGTATATATTCTACACGTTTTTTTTAATAAAAGAAACTTACTTGATCATGTTTTAAGATCGTCCTTTTAAACTTTTCATAATAAGATTATATAACCTATACTTACCAGTCTTTTAAACTTTTCATAATAAGATTATATAACCTATACTTACCAGTCTTACCAAGATAGTTAGTTATGCAGCGTTTGTTTGATAAACCTTTTTTTCTTTCGTGTTCTTACACCATCCATTTTTTACGTCTTAAGATGTGTTTTGATGCACCTTTAGTATGGGTTTTCATTTGACTATAAATATTTGTTTTATTGTATTTTTAAGAGTGGAAATGGATTCAACTTTGATAGCTTGAAAGATATGTAACTTGATGTGATTTGATACTTATTACTACGTAGTAATTTTTGTAGGCCCCATATATTACTATACTCTCATCTTTTTTTACATTTATTTTAAATAATAATATTTTTTATTAAAAAATTATTATATAAAATAATTAATACTATTAAATATTTTTTTTCTTTATCCTATATTAAATTCAAATCCAAATCCTAATTCAAATTTAAATTCAAATCATAAACCTACCTACAAACCAAACGGGCCCTTAGCCGTTATTTTTCGTCCTTTCCCTCATCCTTTTAGTATTAGGAACTTTCTATACAATTAACACACATTTTGATTGTATCCTACTACCTTTTTATAAAAATAATATTTTGAAGCAGTCCTGGTTACAAAACTCCAATCTCATAAGTTTAATCTATATATGACAAAGAATGAAGACACCTAAATGATGTTCAATTATTTTGGGCTTGCGAATATTTCTTGGTTTTCAAGATTTCGTCATAAGTAATCTTATTAATAGCATAGTTTTATTCCATAAACAAAAGTGTCAAATTATCCAGTAGATAAACTAAATTAGAATTTTCAGACCACTACTTTATAACTTTAGCTACCAAAAACCTTGATATGAAAAGTAAAATAAGTAAATTTAATAAATTTATTCATTTAATATATAGACTATATAAGTTAGGCATTTGTTTCAGACAAAGAAATATATGCTCTAATATCTGGCATACCCCTTTATGGACACAAAGCAATGCACATTTGTTAATCTCCATATAAGGGTGGACAATATTATGACTCTTAAAAGTCAACATGCTTGACCTCTACTTTTTCTTGACCAAATTCAACCCAATCAAACCGCGTTTCTTTGTAGTTTCCTTTAAAATGTTGACATATTTCAAACTATTCTCAATGAGCTGACCACGTTCTTTCCACTAGTCCTTTTAATAAATCTCAATTATTTCATAACTTTGACTTTTATCTTTGACCATCTTGATCACTACCATTTTGATCCATTTGGGTCATAGTTTCTTGATCAAGATTTTAAGAAATGGGCATGTGTGTTAGTAAAAACAAGAGTGGTGGCGCAAACCAAAATGCTCATACAACAACAAGGTCCGTTGAACCCAATATGGTTTACGCAAAAGCACCTGTTCCTGCAGCCCAATTGCCGGCACGAAAACAGCCGGTTCCTCCTAGCCCCAAAAAAGTATACAACACAATTCTTGGAAAGCAATATGATGATGTTAAACAGTACTATACGATGGGGAAAGAATTGGGTAGAGGTCAATTTGGTGTTACGTTTCTTTGTACAGAGAAGTCAACTGGACATAAGTACGCATGTAAGTCAATATCGAAAAAGAAGCTTGTGACGAAAAGTGATAAGGATGATATGAGGAAAGAGATACAAATTATGCAGCATTTGAGTGGGCAGGCTAATATTGTGGAGTTTAAAGGTGCTTATGAAGATAAACAATCTGTGCATTTGGTTATGGAGGTATGTGAAGGTGGTGAGTTGTTTGATAGGATTATTGCGAAGGGTCATTATAGTGAGCGGGCTGCAGCGTCGATATGTAGATCGATTGTTAATGTGGTTCATGTTTGTCATTTTATGGGTGTGATGCATCGCGATTTAAAGCCTGAGAACTTTTTGCTTTCGGATAAGAGTGAGAATGCGCTTCTAAAGACTACTGATTTTGGGTTATCAGTATTTATTCAAGAAGGTATTGCTAAATAGAACCTTATCTAATACCATGATATTGTTAATCTTTTCATCTTTGCTATTACTAACCCTTGATCACATACTTATAGAGCTATAAGCAGAAGGCCACGAATTACTGTTCATTTTGGTTGCAACAATATGTTTCTTATTCTGGGATAAACATGTTATAATTAGTGTTGTCATATAATCAGTTTCTTACTTAGTTGCAACGCAACTGAGTGTCGAAATGCAAGGGTATAGAAACTTACCTAATTATCGCCTTTCCAACTTAGTTTGAAAAACTTTCACTCCTACCTTCAAACCTGACAATCTAGACCCAAAAAGGTCTAGATGGGTTTATATGGAGAAGAGATAACTTGTACGTATGCTAGTATAACAAACCCGTTGGTCCCAACAAATTTGAAGCGACTCAAGTAGACTCAGGAGGTGTTAAAACATCAACACGTACAAGTTATCACGTTTCCATGTAAACCCTTTTAGACCCGTGTGGGTCTAGATTGCCAGGTTTGTCACTAGAGGCAACTCCTTTTCAAACACTATCTCCTACCAGTTTATGGATTGATTTACTGACTAATACAAAAACAACTACTTGTTTAATATATGATTACTATAAATGCACATCCAAACACTATCTCCCACTTGTCATAGTACAGTTGGTCTAATTATAATTATTCAAAATCACATAATCACTTACAAAACGCGCATCCAAACACCCCTTAACCTTGCTATATTGCATTAAAGAGTTCCACGGTCCGTTTTTACTTGTGGGGATCCTTCATAATCACACTTACTAAGGAGAATTTGCTGTAATTATCATGCAAAAGTTAGCATTAATTCTAAAGAGCTACACCATGTGATCATATAATCTTCTTGTGACGACGGGAACAAACACTTGCAGGTAAATCATATCGCGATGTTGTTGGCAGCGCTTATTACGTTGCACCTGAAGTGTTGCAACGAAAGTATGGGAAGGAAATAGACATATGGAGTGCAGGGGTGATTCTCTATATCTTACTCAGTGGCGTGCCTCCCTTTTGGGCAGGTAATCAAGCAAATTATCGTTTTGGCATCTTACTTGGTTTTGATGTATTCTAGATGTTCAATTAGATTATACAAGTTATAACCCAAAAATGCCAATCAACTACAGAGACCGAGAAAGGAATATTTGATGCTGTACTAGAAGGATATATTGATTTCGAAAGCGATCCATGGCCATCTATTTCCAAAAGTGCCAAAGACCTTGTCCGAAGGATGCTTACACAGGACCCTAAGAGACGATAACTTCTGCTCAAGTTCTTGGTACGTATCTATGTAAAAGTCATAAACCTTCTATGCAAAAACACAAAAGGTGAACATATGATATGTATATATGGTCATAAATTCATGACATGGTTGTATTTAAATGGGTGCAGAGCATCCATGGATAAGAGAAGATGGTGAAGCATCAGACAAGCCAATCGACAGTGCAGTCCTTTCTAGGATGAAGCAATTCCGAGCTATGAACAAGCTCAAGAAACTTGCTCTCAAGGTACTAAACTAGGGATCACAATTTTGACCTGTGTACTTGTGAATGGGTATTCCTGTAGTGTTTTAAGTCAAACACGGAAAATTAATAAATTAGCTAAAAGGAAATGGGTCAAATGAACCAATGTCTAGTTTCAGTGCGTGCTTTATAACTCAATTTGAACATTTAAATTAAACTATTATCGTAATAATATTGTTTTTGAACAGCATCAAATTATCATTTACGTAGAGGATAAATGGACGAAGAAGTGTTTTGGTGCAAAACACCAACCCAACCCAACTATAGGACAGTTTCGACCCATACTACAGTGACCTGTTGCTGTTTCCATTTGAGCTTATCCATCTTACCCTCTACCCGAAACAACTAAATTATTAAGACTCAACCTAACTGTGCTCGTAGAGCAATTGCTGACGCTATTAATGTACCTTAGGTCATTGCGGAAAATCTGTCAGCAGAAGAAATTCAAGGCCTGAAATCAATGTTTACAAACATGGACACTGATAACAGTGGAACAATTACCTATGAAGAACTTAAAAGTGGATTGGCTCGATTGGGATCAAAGCTAACAGAGGCTGAAGTGAAACAACTCATGGAAGCTGTAAGATGTTTTAAATTTTCAACACTTCAAGATTCTTATCTTTTTAGATGCCCTTTTGCTTAAGCACTTGTTTTATGTTTCAGGCTGATGTTGATGGAAATGGGTCGATTGATTACATTGAGTTCATCACAGCAACAATGCATCGACACAAGTTAGAAAGGGAAGACCACTTGTACAAAGCGTTTCAGCATTTTGATACAGACAATAGCGGGTATGAAAACTGTAAAGCGGAAAAATCTGACTGTACTACTTGATAATTAAGTCATTCAGGCTGATTATAATAATATAATTGTTATCTTTATTAGGTTTATAACAAGAGATGAACTAGAAACAGCAATGAAGGATTATGGAATGGGGGACGAGGCCACTATTAAAGACATAATAGCAGAAGTGGACACCGACAATGTGAGTTCTTAGTTGTGATTGTAGTCTAAAGTGTTTCTTCAATCTATAAAAGTCATAAATGTTTATTGTTTTATACAGGATGGGAAGATAAATTATGAAGAGTTTAGCACAATGATGAGAAGTGGAACACAACCCGCAAGCTATTTTAAGTTTTTTTTTAACAGCAAAGCAATCTGAAGAAAAACAGCTTCAGGAAACTTGAAGCTTTCCATAACATTTCAAGTACTAGTATAATAATAGCTCATTTGTATAATATTCATTCCTTATCACTCTCATGAGTGGCATGATGGTAATTCCTACATGGTTTATATATATTCAATTATTCATAAAGGCATACAAACGCCATTTGTATCATATTATCTTGTTAACTTGATATTATAAGACATTTGAAGTCATTAACTGCTACAATAATACTATAACAGTATAACTTAGTTAACATCCTACGGGAAAACTGTTCAAGTGCATTTATGTGATGATTCTTGCTAATGTTTCATTCTACCCTCGCAAAGTTGATAAACATGAATAAAGGAGGTATACAACAACCAATGCTTTGAATCATGATAGATCATACCCGTTATAAATAATATTTTTAAGAACGCTTATCTATAAGTTGGAACAAGCAAACCACATGAACAAGGAGCTTGCTGTATATAATTGTAGAAGTATCAACCGAAAACAACTGAAATATATATAAACGCAATGAAAGAAGAAAGTAAAAGCAAGTTCAAATGTGCTAATAATAACTTCAAAATGTATCATTATGAAACAGACTTTGTAGCCTGGGGCATAACCTTAAATCCCAGCACATGATGATCCAGAAAATACTCAATAAATCAAAGTACAAACTAACAAGTTTAAGTAGGAGCACCTGGCAAGAGTAAAACCAAATGACGAGGCTAAAAAACTATAAATCTCGATCTGTTAGGAATGCAGACTTGTTGCCATGGTTGTCTTGGAGTACGATCATTTACCCTTTTTCCCACCTTTCTTCGCATTTTGCGCCTTTTGTGGTTTACGTTTGCGTGTAAGTGCAAATTCACCCAATTTGTGTCCAACCATAGCATCTTTAATATGAAGCTTGCGAAACTCCAGTCCATTATGGATATCAATACGATGACCAACCATTTCGGGTATAACCATAGATGCGCGAGACCAACATTTTATAGCGTGTTTTTCATTATTCGCATTAAACTTATCAATTATCTTCTTCAAATGAGTAGCTACAAATGGAAACCTGTTTATAATCGGCGGCATTGAGAAATAAGCTTCTCTCTTTCAGAACGTGGCACCCTTTAACAAACACCTAAACCAGAAACTGTTGGTTAGGACTAAGTGACATACAATCATATCAGCCAACCAAAGGGAGAATGGACTTAGGGGGTGTTTGGGATTGCTTGTCTACTTGCAAGCTGCTTAAAGACAAGTACTTCTGAAAATGGTGTTTGGATATTCTTATTTTGTATTAAAATGTAAGAATGCTCGAAATACTAATTATAAAAATTTCAATCAAATTTATTTATAAAAGGTTATAAGTTAAATATGTGAAAAAAGTTAATTTAACATTCAGCAAAAGCAACACCTTGAAATAAGAAGCTCACAAACCTGCACAATCTGCTTACTTTACCTATAAATAAGCTATTAAGCAGAAACTGCTTCTACTTAAAAATAAGCAGAGAAGCAGAAAAATATAAGCAATTCCACAAACCCCCACTTAATAATTCGCGAGGAAAGGGCTGATTCTCTTGCCAGAACCATATCAACGAATGTCAATATAAGCAAAACGACTTAATATCTTAACACTAGCAACAAAGAAACATTACAAGCATAAGCAGCTTAGGGGGTGTTCGGAATAGCTTATTATAAAAAACTTACATTTTTTATATAATCAGATGCATATAATCAATTGTAAGTAAATGTAATGCAGAAGACAGTGTTTGGATTTATTTCTACTTGTCAATTCAAAGAGGTTAGATAATTAGAATCAGATAAGCAACTCCCAAAGTGCTTATACAAAACTTCTTAGATAGTGTTTGTTTAAGCTTACTTTTAAGCTTAAAAGCTTATTTAACTCAAACCTTAAGAGGATGCTATCAAATGTGCTCTTGGTGCACATGAGCCTATATAGCATAATCCTGTTATTTTCAGGGCTTATTTTTTGACTTACGAGCTTATTATGACTTAAAGATGGAAAATAAGTTCATAAACTATAAATTAAGCCGCAAAAAATGGTCTTGTATAATATGAGCCAAACCACATAAGCCCTTTTTTAAAGGGTATTTCGAATTTCTTATTATGAGCTCATCTACTTATATTTAAGCAAATAAGCAGTTTTTTGTAATACTAATTTGCTTATCTTTCACTGAGATAAGCATTCAAAAATAAGCAACCCCAAATACTTGAATCTCATATATTCAACACCATCAAAATACAAAGTAAAAAAAAACTGAAACTTGAAATCAAAATTAAACATTAGAAACAAAACCCTCAATAAATATATAAACAAATAATGGATCGTAACTCTATATAATTGATGCTAACCTTTGATCTTGCAGACAGATTTTAGGGTTTTAGAAATGATGAAATCATTCGATTAAAAACTTGCAAATATCGAAACTGTAGATTGGACCCTTTAACTATTGCATTGTTTTAGTAAAGTACCCTTAATGTTTTGTTGTTTCGATTTTGTATTCAGTTAAATCTCTAATTGCTACAGAAATTGGTCCAAATGTTTATAGAATGTTATATACATGATTTTTGTTACTTTATCCGTCTCAAATTAATAGTCTCCTTTTATAATGTTCTATTTAATTGTTCACTGCTAAAAATAGTTACAAAAATTTGATCGAGTGTACCATATTATTCTTCTTTGAAATTATTACTACGAACTTTAAATAAGACATTAATTATTTAAGAGTAAAATTATCATTCTGCACTAAGTATGAGAGAAAACAATAATAATTACCGGTACACGTTTTTTTAAAAATGGTTGTTTTTTGTTGATAAAGAATTATTTTGAAACGGAGGAAGTACTTTGTTACTAGTTGCTTAAAAAAATGGATCTATAAAATAGCGGTAGGGCGTTTCAAGGTGGGTGAAGTGGTCGAGCTGCAATGCTCCTAATATTTTAACGTCCCAAAATTTATGTTCGATATATATAGTTTAAGTGATGTTTAAATCATATAAATACAAATAAATGTACATGCTTAAAGAATGACATTTTCACGTAAATGATTTTCATTGTATATTTGAAAAAAAATAATAATACATTTTTTCATTTAGTCTTTACTTTGAGACCCCATTTTTCAATTTCTGCCAGGCTCCAAAAACCACAAACGCACCAGCCTAGCAGTATATAAAGTATGAAGTGTCACGTAACCGTCAGGTTCAAGACCAACATGAATATAGATGTAGAACTGTAGAATAAAGTGTCTGTATCTTAGCCTAATCCAAAAATATATGCATGTCAATTATCTAAAGAAACCAATCCATCAAATAAATAAATAAATAAGCGAGCAATGGGCACAACAGCAGAACCGTGAAATGGTTTTTTGATTTCAATATAAGTAAACGATGCTAACATATTGCATGTTTGAATGCTACAAAATACGCAAGGTGCAAAAAATCGATCTTGGGTTTACTAAACGAGGATGTTTATCAATTAAGAGCATCGATTTGCACTCAACACTTGTTTATTGAAACTGTAAAAGGGTCCTGAAATTTCTATCAAGTTTCGGTTAATCACCCTGAATGTTTCATGATTCTGGCGTCTTTACACTTTTTTTACATTACAAATTAAAGTCAGCTCTTATTTTCGGAAAAAAGAAGTTGTTTCACATGTAATGGATCGAATATGTACTTTTTTAGCTTAACAAGCTTTTCTTTTGCTAACGATAACCTGGCATGAGTTCTTATTATTTACCAATGTATGTAACCAACAAATCTGTATTACACAATAGAAGCATTCTATAAGATTAGATCCTACATTCGGGCTGTGTGACTGGTCAACATTGCTTGCTGGTTATGGACGTTTTGCAAGAAATTTATATCATGTACTTTTTGCTATAAAAGGAAATATCCTGTATAATTTTGTAACTTGGTAAGCATGTCTATATTAAGGACTTCTAGTGTTAACTTGTGTATAAAGCATCTTCTTCTAATTCAATCTTGAACATGTGATTAATTGAATTCATGTTGTCTCTTTCAAACCCACAAGCATTTAACTCGAATAATGGAGGGCCATCGCTTCATATATCATGAAATAAATCGAAAATCATGGTTAAAACGACAAAATAGAACAAAAAAGAAAAGCCGACAACAAGAAAGCAACACACAAATTAAAGCATTATAACATCAGATCAAATTTGTCCGGCCATTTAAAAACCATGAATCTTGATTTGGTCCTTTTTCACCACACCAACACGAGTCAAGAATGTCGATGAGTTCTTGCGTTGATCGCCTTGTAGTTGAATCACCTTGCCTAATTCTTTATCTTGCACAATGGTCCCATTGCAACAAAATTCTTTCTTCAAATCTTTAAGGATTTTTTCATAGCTTAGCTCTTTCCTCAACCCTTGAATCGTTGTCAAGCTTTTCCTCCCATTCCTTTGTTGTATGCGTATATGCACGTAGTCTCTCCCTCCAACACCACCAACCAAATCTTGCTCGATGCCGACAAATGGATCAAAAGGAGGTTGAATTTGAGCTTCTATCTCAACCATGAACTTGTTTGAATGAAAGATGGAGGACTAAAAAGAACACAAAATTTAAAAAAGGCAATATCAACATCATGAACACAATAACAAACAAGCTTCAAAGAATTTGAAAACAATCTGTTCGTAATGCAAGATATAAAAATCATTTGTAATTACCTAGATTCTGATTATTTCATATAGAATGTTCGCACCTTTATACAATCTATTCGTAATGAAACAAAGAAACAATCGTTCATTTTCATCCATTTTACAATCATCAAGAAATGACACACATATAGAAATGAAAGCAAAACAATCAAAAAGACATGATGATGAAAAATAATTCATGAAGTATAAGAAACATACCAAAAGATGGTGCTATTATCCTCCAATCAATCACTGCTAAAGATTGAAGAATGGGACAAAGGAAAATAAGGACAATAAGATGGTTTATATACAAAATGGGCAGGTTAGTTTTGTGGTATTTTGGTTTGAGAAAAGAAGAAAAAACATGTGGCGGTAAATAATATGGTTACTTCAAAGTTTATATGTTGCAAATAGTATGTTCAACGGAAATTCAACAAAATATATAGCCTTTGGATGAATTACAATAAAAATCATAAAAAATGTCAACAACGTAGCAAACTACATAAGCACATTGTAGCAGTCCATTGAAATACTCTGTCAAACTCCAAATTAATCTCTAGCATACGAGTAATGAGCGTTGGACAGCTCTCACTAGATATCTATTCGACTGCTCGATGACCAAAAAAGTACTGTATGTCGTTAGGATTAAATTTACCACACTCGATGTACCTTTGCTTTCCAAAGATGGGAAAATATGTTGATCGGAACAGGTCTACCACAAGCGGAAACTGTAGAGTAACAAAGACTATAATTCGAAGGCAAGCTAATCCACCTATAGGACCCAACATCCATGCTCTTTGATCACAAAACACAAGAAACAATGTTGCACTAAAGGCTACTATCATCGCTGTTGTGGAGAGGAATAATGCACTGATAATGCTCAGATTGTACATGTTTTCAGTAGCGTTATGTGTGCTTTTGTATATGTTATTGGGTTATATTTGTATGATTTCAGTGCTTAATCGCATCAAAAGATGTTTGTCTAGTGTTTATAACCAAGTGCAGGGAAAACGGAAGGAAAAGTAAAAGAATGTTCAACAAATAGAAGATTCCCGTTTCAGTTAAGCATGTCAAGCACAAATCAGTATTTCAAGCACCATAGAAGATCAAGATGATTAAAAGAACCAAGCTCTACAAGTCAGAATTAAGTAAAGGTCGATTTTCCGTCACTCAGGATACCAAACCGAATCGGTTGCAGCCGCAACCAGATCGGTTGGATGAAGGTCAAAAATTGCCTATGAAGCCAGTCCAATCGATTGGTTGCCACCCGTAACCGATGCGGTTGGATCACAACTAGAAGACCAACCGGATCGATTGGTCATGCGACCGATCCGGTTGGAAGACTTGTTTCTGCCAAATCTTCATCACTAAGTTTCCCCTTTGTATCCAAACGATTCTAGGTCCTTCCCTTGGTGTATTCTAGTCCCTTCCTAACTCCTTGGAGGCCAAGTTCAGCAATTAATACCCTAGGCCTTGGAACTAGTATAAATAGAGACCTATTGTGAGCATACGAGACACACACTTCAATACAACTCTCTCTACTCATCAAACAAAGCTCTTAAGCTCTCAAATTCGTCCTTAGAAGTCCAGGAAAGTTTGGAGTTCTAGAAGTACCACATTTGGAGGCCAAAACCCCAAGGATTCTACCCCAATACTTTGGGAATCATTACTTCACCATTTGTAATCTTATTCCAAGCATTGTAAGACTCTTAATCATGTTTTCTAATGTTCAAAGTTCTGAGTTTATGTTTATGTTTGCTATGAGTGGATAGTTTCTTTATACACTTGCTTAAATGATGTTGATTATCATATGATTAGTTTGTGATTGTGTTAACATGTTTTAATTCAATTTCAAGTTGATTCTAAGATCCAATTGTGCTAAAGTTTCATAGTGACATTTGTTAATCAAGTTTGACTAGTTGATAGTAATTGTAGAGGTCGAAAGAACTTATTGTTATTTAACTAGTTATAATCATTTTGTCTATGGATGATTGTTTTTTGCCCATTATTCTTGATTAAACAAAGGAACTAAGGTGTGGTTGTAATAAGAACGCTTTTTGATTATCAAGTTGGATTGATTGGAAACATCTAAGAGGTCGTAAGATTAGTTGTTGACAATCAATTGTAACCTTTTGTCTATAATCGGTTACCTTTTGTATTGACCATTTCTTAAGCAAATTTGATAAAGCAAATGGATGTTTTTGTGTTTAAGTTTGTGAAAATAAACTTATAAAACTTGAATTGATCTTGAATTGATTGGTTAAACTTAATGCTTGTTTTTATGAACTAAAATCTTGACGAAGGTTTAACTTGTAAGAACAATATATTAGTACACCAACTAATTATCATAACCAACGTGTTAAGAAGAGGTCAACACAATCATACTAATCAATGATAAGAAACTAGTTTAAGCAAGTGTAGATTTTAATCATCTGAATTTCATTATATCTATTTTCGTTGTTATATGCTTTGGATTGCCTTAGTTGATTTAGACTTGTTAATCAGATTCACTCAAATCCCTGCGAACGATCCCGACTTACCTTCAAAATCTTGCTATAACGGACGAGTGCACTTGCTCGTATGTGTTATTGGTAAAATTGGTAAATTGTCTTTTATAAATTCAAAACTTGTACACACGCAGCACATCAAGTTTTTGGCGCCGCTTTCGGGGATTTGATTGTGTTTCAGCAAGTTTTAAATCCACGTCAGTCGATCCATTCCAAAAAAAAAAAAAAAAAAAAAAAAAAATCAGAAAGCTTTAACCGATCGGTCGTCTCACAACCAATCCGGTTGCGCCTAAACCATAACCCGATCGATCTAACCGATCGGTCGCTCCTCGAAACTGATCCGGTTACCCGTTTCTGTCCAGAAAACTGTTTTCTTTGTTTGTCCGTGTGTTTAGATATTTCATGGATTCTCTAGGTCATTGTATGAACACTCGTGCAGCAGGAATAGAACCAATCTCACCTCTTACCAACCCCGAACGTTTGGTTCGAAGAAGAAGAAAAACACCTTTCATACCCTTAGCCAACCGTGTACCTAGAGTACCAAACCCACCTTTTGATAACCTTATAGAAGCCAAAGTCGTTTACAACCCTTTCACCAATTTACCTTTTCCCATGGCGGACGATCAACCAATGTGGGGAACAAACCGAGCCGTAGCACCAACCCCTGGGAGTGCTATTGTTGCTGTCAACCTTGGTGACAACTTCACCGTGAAGGGGCATCATCTTTATATGATCAAAGACCGTCAATTCGATGGCCGTGCGCGGGCCGATCCGCATAAGCACATTGCCGAATTTATCGAAATTTGCGGCATGTTCCATTATGGCGACAACGATGTCAATGCCATCAAACTCAAACTTTTTCCATCATCACTAGCCGGAGATGCTAAAGTATGGTACAATGAATTGACCCCAGGAATTATCAACACTTGGGAGGAGATGAGGCAAGCCTTTGTAAGCCGATGCTTTCACACAAAATCCCAACGAATCACTTGTCGAAGCTTGGCTTCGGATGAAAGATTTGCTTCGTAGTTGTCATGGACATGGATTATCCAAAGGAACCATTATCCAAATCTTTTACCATGGACTAGATGAAATCTCTCAAGGCATCCTTGATGCCGGAGGAATTTTTCTCTATAAGACTCCTAACGATGCACACCTATTACTCGAAGATCGAGTACTTCTCAAACTCAATTGGTCTAAAGATTCAAAAACCAAACCTCTTCGAAAAACCATTGATTTTGTTGAAAACACCGATACCTCAAAACTCATGGAGAAAATGGAAGCCTTAACCTCAAAAATCGACTTGCAATACAAAGATATCAAATAAGAAATGAAGGAAATGCGAGACGGATGTAACAATTGTGGAGGAAATCACCCATCGTCTGAGTGCGACGATAAGCCCATGGGTGGACCTAACGAAGGAGAAGCAAATTATGTCCAAGGAGGATATCGTGGAGGATGATATCGTGGTAATTATTACGGTAGAAATTTTGGAAATTAGAAAGACCGCCGACCAATCCGCCCCCACAAAACTCCGACAAAAAGATGGAAGAATCCGAATTCAAAAAAACCCTGAGAGAATTAGTGGCTGCTCAAAATCTGCGAATGATTTCATAAAAAATCAATTTTTTAATCTCACAGCCAAAGTTGAGCAGGGACAGAAGAATCATCAAGCATCTATCCAAGATCTTGAAAACAAATTTGGCAGCTTTTCTGACCAACATTCCTCTCGAACATCTGGTTCGTTACCAAGTAACACCCAATCCAACCCAAAACCATCCAATGACAAAACGTATCGTCCACCACAAACAAGAAACAAGCATATCAATGTTGTCTGATAACGCTACACGCGTCGTTCGGGGTCAAAGGAACTTCCTTTTCGTCGAGCAAGTTTTTAACACCCTAGGCAGTGAACCTAATCGTTGTAGTGTAGTATTAGGGTAAGCCACGGGAATTGATATCGTTCTCTAGGGGAATATGAATGCTAGTGAGAAGTTACTACGCTAAGGTTGGGGTTGAGGAAGATTATTTTTTTATCTTTTTATGTTTTTAGGAAATGGAAAGGTACGAATCTCGGGGTTTGGATTTGGGGGGTTGGTATTTCTACCGATTACTCTACTTGTCTAATTATTTAATCTAAGGTGTATGTAGTCTATGTCTAATTATTGTGTGCTCGTATGATGATTTAAAGATGTGTTTACTTAGGTTTTATTACTCCTTAATTATCTCCTATTGATGGTTGAATTGTCACGTCCTTATTCTTAATCGCGTTGTGTGTCTAAGGTCGTAGGGTATGCGTTTATCCCTAACTCTTTGAAACTACCAAAGGTTATTGCCTACAAAATCTCTAGGATTTATAAACTTAACACTAAGGTACTCTTGAGATGGTTTAGCCTACAATGACTCTAGGTACTATAAGCTAAGGTTCACAAAGATTAATCAAGCATTAACTACACAACGGATGACCTATCGCAATACTAGATCATTAACAATTAAGATAAGAGACAACCAATCAATATTCAATAATTAAGTTTCATATTCCCTAAGCAAACACACAAGTAAATTAGCCGGACATGGGAAACATGCAAGCATACACACAATTAATGGAAGACATAATTAAATTAATGAAGTAAAACACTTATCTTGATGTAAGATAGGGTATGGAACCCTAAAATATTGTACAAGACAACCTTGGTTCGGTTTAGGTTTTTACTCCAAAGACTACACACTGAAAACTAAAAAATTCGGATTCTATATATAAGATTACACATGTGACGGCGTCACCCTTTGACTTGTGACGCCGTCGGGTCGCCGTTATTAGGGTTTCGTCTTGTCCACGTTAGTCTTGCGACGGCGTCACCTTATGCTTGTGACGCCGTCCCCTTTAGTCTCTGACGTCGTCTGGATTAAATCTAGGCCGTCTGAGTTGCGACGCCATACTCTTTTAAATCCAGAAGCCGTCACTTGTAAATGAGCAATTTGGCTACTGAGCCATCACAAAAGTTGTCCGATGGCGTCTCTAGTTGAACCTGACGCCATCACTTGTAACTCCTGACGCCGTCCCATTCAGTTCCAGCAGCCTGAGTGTCTCGATTCTTGACTTTGGCCATTTTCTTTGTATATTCGCGCCTTTTCGTCCGAATAAGTGTTATTCCAGCATTTTGCCTTCAAGATACCTAAAAAATGAAAAGGAACGATATTAAGTAATAACGTATACAAAAGTGATCAAATAAGGGCTTAAACGACCCCTCAAAAAGGTACATTTTAAAACCTTATCAAATATCCCTACACTTGGTATTTGATTGTCCTCAAACAAATGTGCTTTTAGCCAATCAATTTATAAGTTAGAGGTCATGAAGCATTAGTTTAGAACGATTCACAACACATATAAGCCCCGCAAAAGTCATAACAAGCACAGAAATTACATACTAGCACCTCACATGGGGTGTTTGGATACTCACATCTCTCGGGTGTATATGAAATATAACAAGTTGGAAATGGAAGATAAACACTCATTAACCGGTCCTAGTACATAGATTACCATAGGCTTGAGACTAGATCAAACCTCCATCGCTTTGTAACGTTCACTTCCCGTCATTCCATAAAATTTAACTTTTCCCATGAGTCCCAATCGTCCTAAAACTGTGTACAAAGGATATGACTCGACTTAGCAACTTATGCAAGCAATTAGATAATTGAACTAAGGGTTTAGTGTGATAACAATAATGCACTAAAAGTGAGTGCATATAAGGTAGGCTAAGGCGATTTGGGTGTACATTTGGGGGTGGATTGTAAACAATGCTCTTCATTGATATTCCGGAAAACCGAAACATCACGAGAACCGCGAAAAGGATAGGCTCTGAGGGGTTAACTAGGGGTATCGTGTAATAAAGATGAGTACAACGCAAAGGTGTGGGGGAATTACTCAACCGACGTGGAAGAAGTAATTATATTACAGGTATCAAACAAGGGTTATCCTAATGCCTCTTATCATTTAGTTATTCCTAACTACACAAGTGTAGTCTTACTAGCGATCTCAGGATGCATCACAAAACAAGTTCTAGAATCTATTATACTACCGGTTCACACTCTAAGCATTAAAGACGAATGTTTTAATTCCTACGAATCTAAGGGCGATCCTCACATTTTGGGTGGAATTTAAGTGGTAAAGGTTTTTGTGCTAGTCATGCAATTTCCTATCCATGAGACGCTTTATTAAGACTAATGGCCCACTCCTATATGTCATGAAAAATTGAAAATTTGGTGCCAAAATTACCCTAACCGATATTTCTCATGGTTTATTACGCAAATGCAATTGGACAAAGCAAATAATCAAGGATAAGCATATTTTCAAAGTTCCGCTTTATTTTCCTCCTACACTTAAACCGAACATTGTCCCCAATGTTCCCCGAAAGTATCAAAGTTATGATAACGGAAGGTAATAAAAAACAAAAGAAACTAATACTCCCCTAATTAGCTCGATAGGATCCGTGTAAAGTGGTGGTTACATATTTCTTCAAGAAGAATGTTTGCGTGAAAAGCTCCTTCTCATCTTATGTATCTTCTTCTTGGTAAATTAAACCTGCACACTTGAAGAAAACAAACGAAACCTTTGCGTAAAATCGGCGGTAACAATATATATAGGACTCTACTAAACTAGGATATAATGCTTGTGGAATGGATGTTTACTGAATTTACGGAAAATTAAGACACGAAAATTCCAAAATTTATAAGTAGCTCGAAACGAGAAAAATAATCGGTTGTTTCGCTCCTTCACGACGTCAGTTGCGATCTCGCCGTCAGTTATCCCGACAAAAGCGGTCTCGATTTTACGGAAAAAATTCGGAAAATTTACATCTTTAGAATCGGAAAAATTTCTGCAAAACATCCATTATGACTCGATACAAGCATTTGACTCACACATATATATCTTTTCAGTAATCGTAATTCTCATTTTCACGTTCTTTTAAAAACGTGTGTAATCTTCCCTACACTTATCCCTTTTGTAAAATACCTTTATATGTAATTAAGACGAGGTTAAAGACAAAAAAAAACATTTTCACAAATTCAAATATGAGAACATACAATAATGAAAAGATATATGAGACACAAATAAAAATGAAAAACAAATACACATGGGTAGCCTCCCAAGAAGCGCTTGTTTTTGTTCGAGTCACGAGCTTGACTCTACCCTTATTTAATGGATAAAGGGGAAGTT
Source organism: Chrysanthemum lavandulifolium (assembly GCA_022545495.1). Lineage (NCBI taxonomy): Eukaryota > Viridiplantae > Streptophyta > Magnoliopsida > Asterales > Asteraceae > Chrysanthemum > Chrysanthemum lavandulifolium. The sequence continues at coordinate 224,892,539 of CM040243.1, read as the reverse complement.
TTTCCTACACTTAAGCTTAAGTGCGGGTGATAGTAGCGATACACACCCTTATGGTGGAAATTTGCTACGTGAGGAGAGGGTGATGGGTGATTTATATGCTCAAAGGAGTGTGCTCCATTCATTATAACCTTACCTAATTCTATTGGTGTAGCGGGTGAATCAAATCTCTCCTAAAATGGATCATCTTCATCAACTTCAAAAGATTCTTAGTTAAGGATCCATCTTGACCTAATAAACCCGGTTTAAACCCATAATATTTCTTGTTATCAACCACGAATGGGTGATATAAGTGTGTAAGGTCATGGGTTACTCCTATATTAGCTTCCACTCTACATGGCCTAGAGTCTACCACCTTTATCAAGAAACTACCCAGACTATTTATTTTGATGGGTGGATTGGGGCCTAATTCAATTCCAAGATTCACATCTAAAGACGGAAAATTAGGTAAGGTTTTTGGTTGAGGCTCCGGTTCATCAAAATTAGGAACTTCCCTAGGACTAAGAGAGAGGTCATGACAACAAGCATCTAAACCTACATTCTCTAGTGGCGTTTGGTCCAAAGGTTCTATATCAATCGGGGTTCCTATAGTCTCCTACTTCTTAGGGTAAGTTATAGGCGATGTGTGTTCCTCGGTGGTGGTAGGGCTTGTGGGCTTAGAGTTTCCACCTCATTCTCCATTATATCTAGATCTCCTAAATGTTCATCATGTGTTTTAGTATGATCTAACCCAAATACACTCCTAAGTATCTCAAATCCTTCTTTAGCCATTTCAAATTCTTGGTCCGATTCATAGGAATCATTCTCAAAAATTTGATCAATATGTTCTATTTGCCTAAAGGATTCCTCACGCGTGTCATATGTTTTGGTGAAATCTATCCCACACATGCAACTAGGTAGTTCAAATATAACCATCTCACAATCTTGTTCGGGTTTAGGTTCCATGTTCTTAAAAACTAGGTCTTTTTGATCATGATGCCTAAGGTTGGATAAATCCTCCTTATCCATTTCCTCAAGTTGTGACAAGCGATGGTTTATTCTTAGGAGGCTTTTCTCAAAAATTTTCGGAGGGTCTCACTAAAAGGAGTTGATTCTAACAATGATCGTTGAATAGAAGCCACACAAGCACAAAATTTATCAAATCCATCCAACCTTACACCCGTCTCCTTTTGGATATCTCTAAGATCACTCACAAATTCATTAGAACAATAAAAAGCAATCCATTCTGCGAAATTCAATTGTTCCTCATTTGTTAATAATTCAAATGCAACTTCACTTGCCATAGCGACAAATGAAAAGGGTTTTACGAACACAAACACAAAGAAGGGGGATAGACTACAAGGAAGCTAAAAATGGGAAAAAAATTTTACTTGATAGGATCAAGCAAGGAAACCTAAACAAGGTGGGCTCCTAACTAGCTATTCTATTCTCCGGCAGCGGCGCCAAAAACTTGATAACGCTACACGTGTCGTTCGGGGTCAAAGGAACTTCCTTTTCGTCGAACAAGTTTTTCAACACCCTAGGCAGTGAACCTAATCGTTGTAGTGTAGTATTAGGGTAAGCCACGAGAATTGATATCGTTCTCTAAGGGAATAGGAATGCTAGTGAGAAGCTACTACGCTAAGGTTGGGGTTGAGGGAGATTATTGTTTATCTTTTTATGTTTTTAGGAAATGGAAAGGTACGAATCTCGGGGTTTGGATTTGGGGGGTTGGTATTTCTACCGATTACTCTACTCATCTAATTATTTAATCTAAGGTGTATGTAGTCTATGTCTAATTATTGTGTGCTCGTATGATGATTTAAAGATGTGTTTACTTAGGTTTTATTACTCTTTAATTATCTCCTATTGATGGTTGAATTGTCACGTCCTTATTCTTAATAGTGTTGTGTGTCTAAGGTCGTAGGGTATGCGTTTATCCCTAACTCTTTGAAACTACCAAAGGTTATTGCCTACAAAATCTCTAGGATTTATAAACTTAACACTAAGGTACTCTTCGGATGGTTTAGCCTACAATGACTCTAGGTACTATAAGCTAAGGTTCACAAAGATTAATCAAGCATTAACTACACAACGGATGACCTATCGCAATACTAGATCATTAACAATTAATAAGAGACAACCAATCAATATTCAATAATTAAGTTTCATATTCCCTAAGCAAACACACAAATAAATTAGCCGGACATGGGAAACATGCAAGCATACACACAATTAATGGAAGACATAATTAAATTAATGAAGTAAAACACTTATCTTGATGTAAGATAGGGTATGGAACCCTAAAATCTTGTACAAGACAGACCTTGGTTTGGTTTAGGTTTTACTCCAAAGACTACACATCGAAAACTAAAAAATTCGGATTATATATATAAGATTACACATGCGACGGCGTCACCTTTGACTTGTGACGCCGCCGGTCGCCGCTATTAGGGTTTCGTCTTGGCCACGTTAGTCTTGCGACGGCGTCACCTTATGCTTGTGACGCCGTCCCCTTCAGTCTCTGACGTCGTCTGGATTAAATCTAGGCCGACTGAGTTGCGATGCCCTACTCTTTTAAAACCTGAAGCCGTCACTTGTAAATGAGCAATTTGGCTACTGAGCCGTCACAAAAGTTTTCCGACGGCGTCTCTAGTTGAACCTGACGCCGTCACTTGTAACTCCTGACGCCGTCCCCTTCAGTTCCAGCAGCCTGAGTGTCTCGATTCTTGACTTTGGCCATTTTCTTCGTATATTCGTGCCTTTTCGTCCGAATAAGTGTCATTCCAGCATTTTGCCTTCAAGATACCTAAAAAGTGAAAAGGAACGATATTAAGTAATAACGGATACAAAAGTGATCAAATAAGGGCTTAAACGACCCCTCAAAAAGGTACATTTTAAAACCTTATCACTGTCTTCACAAGAAGTGGGCTCTCGTACGAACCACCACCAAATCCTAATGAAAATACTCCTATCACCCAAGATAGTGAGGATGAAGCTGAGGAAACCAACCCAACTCAAACCACCAAAAAGAAAACCACCCCATTTGTCAAGGCGTACACACCAAATATTCCATATCATCAACGCCTTAAGAAAGAAAAAATGGAAGAGCGTTATAAGAAGTTCATTGAAATAATCAAAGATGTTAGACTTAATGTTCCTCTCGTTGATGTCTTAGCCGGAATGCCCAATTACGGGAAATTCTTGAAAGAACTTCTTAATAACAAAAGTAAGCTAGAGCAAATATCAGCTACTTTCCTTAACGAAGAATGCTCAGCCATCGTTCAAAACAAAATCCCGCCAAAGCTCGGAGATCCTGGGAGTTTTCTTATTCCATGTACTTTCGAGAATAATATTCAATGTGATACTTTAGCCGACCTTGGCGCAAGTATCAATTTGATGCCTTATTCGCTGTATTCCAAATTAAGCAACAACAGCCTTAAACAAACAAAAATGAGCATTCGATTAGCAAATCATTCTTATCAATACCTTGTTGGTATTGCCGAGAATATGCTTGTTCAAGTCGGTAAATTCATTTTTCCAGTGGACTTTGTAATCCTAGAGATGGAAGAAGATAGTAAAGTCCCACTCATCTTAGGAAGATCTTTCCTAAATACCGCTGATGCAATCATCAAAGTGAAAGGAAAAGAACTCAACCTTGGAGTTGGAGAAGATCGAATCACCTTTCTGATCGATAGAGCAATACGTTATCCACGTTCCAGTGATGACACTTGTTTCAACATCGATGTTATCGATGAAGTCACTGACGAAGAATTGGATGCATTACTTAACGAGTCTGATCCATTTATGACTACTTCCGAAAAAATCAATGAAACAGACTTTGACAAAGAGTTTGTTGATTTCATGAAAGTAGAGTTCGAAGGAAATAACACGGAGGAGAAAGAAATGGAGGAAGAGAATTTTGAAGAAATAACTTTCGATGACGAGATGAGAATAAAATCTTCTCTCGAAGAACCACCAAAAAATCTCGTGCTCAAACCTCTCCCTGATCATCTTGAATATGCTTACCTGGAGGAAAACTCACTTCTTCCAGTAGTCATATCTTCATTACTCGAGGCCAATGAGAAAGAAAGTTTAGTTTCTGTCCTCAAAAATCATAAACAAGCTTTCGCTTGAAAAACATCTGACATCCCAGGAATTAGTCCCAATTTCTGCAAACACAAAATCAATTTCGAAGATGGGATTAAACCTGTTGTGGAACGTCAGCGTCGACTCAATCCCAACATGAAAGAAGTTGTCAAAAAGGAAATCATAAAACTTCTCGATGTTGGTATCATTTACCCAATCGAGGATAGTCCTTGGGTGAGTCCCGTTCACTGTGTTCCCAAGAAAGGAGGAATGACGGTTGTGACTAATGAACGGAATGAACTAGTCCCTACTAGAACTGTCACTGGTTGGCGCGTTTGTATTGACTATCGTAAATTAAATAAAGCCACCAGAAAAGATCATTTTCCACTCCCATTCATGGATCAAATGCTTGAAAGACTAGCAGGAAATAAATTCTTTTGTTTCCTCGATGGATTTTTAGGATACTTTCAAATTCCAATCAATCCTAATGACCAAGAAAAGACCACTTTCACTTGTCCTTTTGGAACCTACGCATATCGGCGTATGCCTTTTGGTCTTTACAATGCACCTGCGACTTTTCAAAGGTGTATGATAGCAATATTCCAAGACATGCTCGAAACCTCCATGGAAGTTTTCATGGATGACTTTTCAGTCTTCGGAAATTCATTTGAAGCTTGTCTTTCCAATATTGATAAAATGCTCGAAAGATCTGCTGCACATCTTGTCCTTAATCGGGAAAATGTCACTTCATGGTGACCAAGGAGGTGTGCTTGGCCACAAAATCTCCAGTATGAGCATGGAAGTAGATAAAGCAAAATCGATGTTATCACGAAACTTCCACCACCAACTAACGTTAAAGCCGTTAGAAGTTTTCTAGGACATGCCGGTTTCTATCGCCGCTTTATCAAAGATTTTTCAAAATATCCCGTTGATCTCACAAGAAACCGTCAAGTCTAAGCAGACTTAAACCGCTCGACACAAATACAATTAAGATCGAGAATACAGGGATTCCGGTCGTTATGTCCCACGGAGACTCAATGGTGTGTTAAACACATGATCGACGATAGAATGACCACTAATGATAGCGATCGAGAAAGGATTTGAATAGATAATTATACTCTTTGAAAAGGTTATAAAATAAAGCGACTTAAATACAAATTAAGAAAATTAAAAGATAAAGATATTAAATAAACGCTATCACTATATTTAAAGTGATGAACGTTTAAAACCTAAAACGTACGTTTAAATACAAATAACGTAAACGTACAAATAAAAACGTGAAAATTACACAAGATAAATCCTAAAAATATGAAAAATACATTTTTACAATCCTAATTATAAAAGAAAATATTTAGAAAAAGAAAATTATTTTTAACACTATTTATTTAATTATTATTAATTAAAAACTATTTATTAAGTATTTAAAATGCACTAAAATAGAAGAAAATACAAAATTAACCTAGAAAAATGAAATTATAACTTAGAAAAATCTAAAATATGATAAAACTAATTTTAAAACAGAAAATATATTTTTTAGACTTTTATATATTTATTATTAATTAAAACTATTTAAAACTAATTAAATTATTTAAAAATACAAATTTAACTAAGAAAATATGGAAAAATACTTTTTGCCTTTTATATTTATCTAAACTTAATAAAATTGAAAAATTATTTTTTTGAAGCTTTTTCTAATTTTTTGTATTTAAAGCTAATTAAAAATGCTTAAAAACTAGTTTAAATTAAGAAAAATAGCAAAACAACTTAGAAAAATCTGAAAATTTCAGGAAAAGTCTAAAATTATATATAGAAGCTAGGAAAAATAGAAAAACATGGGCTTGTGTGGAAGGATTTGAAAGCGATGTGGAAGTGCTTTATTGAAATAAGCACTGATAAGCCAAAAGCTAACCAAAAGCTACCAAACCGATATAGAAGCTACAAAGAGCTAAAATGATCAAATGCAACAAGAATCAACAGGTTCTAACCATAGGATTGCAAGCTTGATCGATTAGATGTAATGAGCTTATGGCGTAAGCATGATGTTGGGGTACCAAGTTTGAGCTAATGCACAAGCTTCAATATAAGCTAAAGCGAAAATACCAATTGGAACCTCAAGACAACCTGGCTAAGAACATTTAAACCAAAAATCGAGACCAGAGGAGCTCAAGTGAGCCCATGCAAGATCCGCAAAACTCCTTGAAACATGCAGCAAAGCAAGATCTCGCATGTGGGATTAAGCTCCATAATATCAAGCTCTTTTGAGCTTTTAGAAAAAATTACAAAAATACATAAAATCATAACTATAAACTAGACCAGGAAAGTTTTAAAAACAACTAGAATCACTGAAATTGGCCAATAAATGAGCTCAAGAAAATTCTCTTTAGATGGGCTAAAATCACAGACACTTTGACTTTTGAAGAAAAATGAAAAGTTGACTATTATGAACTTTGAACTTGATTCAAGGACTGAATAACATGTATTAAGGTATATAAGGACTGATTTAAGCTAGAACAACAACTAATAAGCTAAATGACATGATTTGGTTACATGAAAATTCCAGGTGGACGAGTTGGGTACAAATAAGATGATTTTGACTTTTGAGCTTAAAAGGCACAAGGTATGACTCAAATAAGTTCTAAAATGATTAAACAAACATGAAACAACAATCTCTAAACAACGAGCTACCCTATGACAGATTGTACAAAGTTGATCCAAACACCCTTTATTGAAACAGTTTGAAGCTTTTCAAAGGCTTCCACCGATTAAGACTAAACAAATGATTAGAAACTTTATATTAACTATTTTTAAATAGGATTAAGCTAACATTAATGTGTTTTAACCACTTTAACTAGAATATGCAAATTTTAAGATAATAGCTTACAAATTGGAATTCAACTTTAGACCGAGAACAAAGGCACGAAATCACTCCTAATGCTTCCCGTAAGCTCTAAACCAATAAGTAATCCAAAAGCACCCTTGCTCCAAGCCTTCTTGCACCTTTTCCTCTGAATTTTTATTTTCAAGCTAATTTATTGGAATTTTGGTATTTTTGAGTTTATGGGACTAAACAAAGTTTTAGACCTACTAAAAGGTTTCGAAGCTATATAGTGAGATTATATGAGCTTATGAGTTCATTAACAACACTAGCAACAACAATAAGTCGATTTGAGATTTTCACTTAAAAATAGCATAAAGCGAATTCGTATGTAAAAGCGAAATTGAAGTTGTACATAAGTTTTTATTATCTTGGAATGAGATTACAAAACACTTGAAAAGTTAAACATTAACTAGAAAGCTTAAAACTAAAAAACGACATACTCGAACTACATTACACTACTTGCCTGTTTTCTTCTCTTTTCCTTCCTTTTTATATGCAAAAACTCTTTTCCTTTGACTTGAGTATATCCCACCAATAATAATGACCATTGGATCAGTAGAAGCATTTTTGGCCATTGATTGAATTTTGGCGCCATTTTGGATTTTAACAGGTGGAGGGGTTGAGTGAGGGGTAAAAGGGATCATTTAATGGATTTTGTTTTGTGTTGAGGTGGAGGAGACAAGGGAGTGATAAGGGTGAGTTGGGGGGATGGTGGGAGCTTGAGTGAGCAGGGGAAGCAGTTGAGAAGATGAGACTAAAAGGGCGCCAAGTGGGTGGTCAAACCAAGGGGGTTTGACTGGGCAGTATTAATAAAGAGGGGTTCAAAATGGCTTAATGACAGGGGGTCATAGGTGTGAAAGGGTCCAAAATGGTTTGAAAGGGTTAAATACATAGGGACCTAATGTGCCAAATCTGAAAATGCAAGGACCTTATCTGCCATTTCATCAAAGTTACTTCAAAGGACCATTAATGACAAGTTTCAAAAGTACAGGGACCAAATCTGTTATTTTGCATTTTTCCAAGGGCCATTTCTGCCAAATTTGAAACTTGAAGGGCTAATTTGTAATTTTCTCAAAACTTTTTACATTTTTCACCAAAGGACTAAATTTGACAAGTTATGATTTAAAAAGGACCTTTGGTGATTTTACTTTTGAAATTATGTGCTCAGGGATTTTTTGACAACTTTTGAAACTTGGGGACTAAAGCGCAATTTTGCAAATTTGATATGTTTTCATCGATTTTGATATTTTGCATTTAAAACACATAAAACACCGATTTGTGATATTTTGATCATTTTGATGTGTTTCGAGTGTTTTCGAGATGATTTTGCAGTTTATATTGTATAAAATGATGAGTATTTAGACACTCATCAATCCCCACATCGAGATATTGCTAGTCCCTAGCAATGATTTGAGAAAACCGATGGATTTGAAAACTCTTTACCAAAAGCCATCACTACGGAGTAGCCAAATGTTTCGATTCAAGTAAGAACCATGGTACATCGATAACCATGTGATTTTGAGCAAACCCATGTCGTAAACGGATTTGATGTGTCTTTACCGAGCCGTACTTTACGGACTAGCCAACTCTTAGATAAATTATCGAATTATCTTTGGTGAGTGATTACCAATTATGGATTTTCCTTCGCTTTACCACAAGCCATAACCTTGCGGGCTAGCCAACTCTTCACTTTTTAGGATATGGTGAGTTGAGAACCATACAATTTTGGGCAAATTGCAAGCCATATAAGCGATTTGAGAAATCTTTACCAAGAGCCGTTTGCTCTGGATTAGCTAATCCTTTTGTCTTACGACATGGCGGATGATAACCAATTGAGTAAGTGCAAAACACTTACTCAAAAAAAAAAAAAAAAATTTGGCCAAAACGGGGTATTGGTGTAATTATATGATAAAATTCGTGAGAATTCCCCACACTTAGAAATGAATATTGCCCTCAATATTCAAAGTACCGCGGTTATGCGAAACAAAGAACGAAAAGGAAATATTACGGCCATTATTTGAAAGATTTTTTTTTTTTTTTTTTTTTTAACATGTGGGCATCACCCCACACTTAGGTGGTAGAAAGGGTAAGAAGGCGAAATATGGGTGAAAACCCATATGGTGTGTCTCTTGTTTTTGATTTCCGAGTCGCTAGCTTGACTCGACCCCGCATTAATTGGTTCATGGGGAAGCAAAGTGGAAGAAACAATCTCAATCGGACTTTTATTCAAGATGTTTGGATAAACATTGAAGTACGTGAAAGTTCCACACCGATGAGATAAAGAGAGACAGACCCGGCTCACAAATGATAAACGAAAATGCCGGGGTCAAAGATAGTGTCCTCACTCTCGAAGGAGTGAAGAAGAGAGGAAGTCACATCATAAGTGAGGAATGGAAGAAAGATGTTGATAACAATCAAGATCCATTCTTCATCCTCTAATGTAGACATATCTGGAGGAAGGGTGAAGGTAGTATCATCAATAAGCAAACTCTTATGATAGAGTATACCTTCCTCCGAGCCAATATCATCCTCAAGATCAAAATGGAAATGATCATATTCCGGAGGAGATATGTCATGAGAGAGTTCACCGGAGAACTCTTCATGAAGAGAATCATTGGAAAAAGCCTCAAGCTCGGGCTTGTCCAATGTAGAGTCACTATCCACAACGGGATAGGAGATGAAGTCGACTTAGCACAAAATGATTCGATCTTAGAAACGAGGAGATTTATATTGAACAATTGTTCACGAAGTATCTCGTCCTCAATTTCGGATCATCGAATTTCTCACTTCTTCTAAGCTAACTAGCTCGAAGGTAGCTCCTCGACATAATCGATGTCTCCATAGGATAAAGAATCGTCAAACGAAGTACAATCGTTATCGAATCGGAGAACATCTCGACATGATCATATGGAATGTCAAGAGGAGGAGAAGAATCATCATTAAGAGGCTCATCACACATATTACGGAGATAACCTCGGACTCACTTGGGGTTGGAACAAGGCTCTCAACACTAGACGATTCCATTTCGGAATAGTGCTAGAAGGCTCGTCCCCATTATGAGAGAGTCTTTGGAAGCTTGGTGTGATTTCATTGACAAGCTCTCATAATATTCCTTCACTTGAATAGAATCCTCATCATCATCGTCATCATATCGATTCTTATATTCATCTGCTGAAGCTTACACAACATTCTTTTCATTTGTAGCTTCTTTCAATGCGTATTTCTTGAACTTTGCGGAAGATTACACTCCTCGTAATCATTGAGATCTTGTGAAGGCTCTAAGTCGATGGTGATGGGATCTGCGGGGTTGGAAATTGTCAAAACCGGAGAATTGGAATTTTGAAAATTTTGATTCATCGGTTGACATTCAAAAGTCTCATGAGGACCCCGCAATTCTCACAATGAGATAATTGGGAAAATAACTTTCACCAAAGTTCGATTGTAACACGGTTCCGGCTCATAGACAAGCGGAACCCGTGGTGGACAATCAAAACCGTAATGAGAATCATTCCACAATACTGCATGAGTAGGATTCGATCTTGGGGTTGTGGAGGTAGGTAGGAAAAATCGGGTGTTTCATTGTTTGAAATGGGATCGGGATTACCGACAAATTTGTCTCCGAAACCCACATTGGTACAACGCCGACAATTTCCACCGTTAAATGGACCTCCACACCAGGAACATGTCAAATACCATGACATAGAGAATTAAACAGATAAGAGGGATAAGAGATGAAGAATTAAACAGATATAGAGGATAAGGAATGGAGAATTAAACAGGTTTGAGGATAAAGAAATGTAGAATCAAAAGATGCGAGAGGGTAAAGATGGATATTTTTGGATTTTTGAAAAACATGCTATAAAAACAAAGAATGAAAATATTTTTGGCGTTTTTAACACTTTAGGAAAAGTGTTAATGAACTTTTGGAGTTTTTAAAAACTTTACAAAAAACCTTTTACAAATGATGGGTATGTGCAAGAAATGGATCTGAAAATGGTTAAACACACGCTAAAGCCTCCCCGCGGCGCCAAAATTTTGATCACAAGAAACCGCCAAGTCTAAACAGACTTAAACCGCTCGAGACACAAATACAATTAAGATCGAGAATACGAGGGATTCCGGTCGTTATGTCCCACGGAGACTCAATGGTGTGTTAAACACATGATCAGACGATAGAATGACCATTAATGATAGCGATCAGAAAGGATTTGAATAGATAATTATACTACTGGAAAAGGTTATAAAATAAAGCGACTTAAATACAAATTAAGAAAATTAAAAAGATAAAAGATATTAAATAAACGCTATCACTATATTTAAAGTGATGAACGTTTAAAACCTAAAACGTACGTTTAAATACAAATAACGTAAACGTACAAATAAAAACGTGAAAATTACACAAGATAAATCCTAAAAATATGAAAAATACATTTTTACAATCCTAATTATAAAATAAAATATTTAGAAAAAGAAAATTATTTTTAACACTATTTATTTAATTATTATTAATTAAAAACTATTCATTAAGTATTTAAAATGCACTAAAATAGAAGAAAATACAAAATTAACCTAGAAAAATGAAATTATAACTTAGAAAAATCTAAAATATGATAAAACTAATTTTAAAACAGAAAATATATTTTTAGACTTTTATATATTTATTATTAATTAAAAACTATTTAAAACTAATTAAATTATTTAAAATACAAATTTAACTAAGAAAATATGAAACATACTTTTTGCCTTTTTATATTTATCTAAACTTAATAAAATTGAAAAATTATTTTTTGAAGCTTTTCTAATTTTTGTATTTTAAGCTAATTAAAATGCTTAAAACTAGTTTAAATTAAGAAAAATAGCAAAACAACTTAGAAAAATCTGAAAATTTCAGGAAAAGTCTAAAATTATATATAGAAGCTAGGAAAATAGAAAACATGGGCTTGTGTGGAAGGATTTGAACGATGTGGAAGTGCTTTATTGAAATAAGCACTGATAAGCCAAAAGCTAACCAAAAGCTACCAAACGATATAGAAGCTACAAAGAGCTAAAATGATCAAATGCAACAAGAATCAACAGGTTCTAACCATAGGATTGCAAGCTTGATCGATTAGATGTAATGAGCTTATGGCGTAAACAATGTTGGGGTACCAAGTTTGAGCTAATGCACAAGCTTCAATATAAGCTAAAGCGAAAAATACCAATTGGAACCTCAAGACAACTGGCTAAGAACATTTAAACCAAAAATCGGACCGGAGGAGCTCAGTGAGCCCCTGCAAGGTCTGCAAAACTCTGTGACAAACATGCAGGCTACAAGACTGCATGGGATTAAGCTCCATAATATCAAGCTCTTTTGAGCTTTTAGAAAAAATCACAAAAATACCAATTAAATACTTGAAAAATAAAAAAGGGTTCTATGGAAGTGTTCACAGCTGGAGCAGGGTATATAATGGATGGCCTTGGGTTAGTAGCTTATTGGTAAGCTTATAGGGGTGTTCATTGGTCTTGGTTCTCAGTTCCAAGCTTGGAAGCTTTTGTAAGCAATTTTAACCAATTTGGCATTTTACTGTTATGGGTGTTCTTTAGCTTAAATTTTTGTTTCTTAGTGTTATTCAGTTATAATTAAGTGTATTTAATCCTTTCAATCAGTTTGTTGTTCCTTAAAATTTGTAGTTTATAAAATTTTCCTTTTAGCAGTTAAAAGTGCATTTTGATCAAGTCTTAGTTAATGTTGTTATGGATGTTGTTTAAGGCTTCATTAGTACTAATAAGTAACATTAAAAAGTTTGAAATCAGTTTTATGGGTTAAATCTTTGATTTGCTTTGGAAAAGTTCATAACAGATAACATAAAAGGGTGTTTGTTTTAGCTTGTTTGATTGTGATCAAAAGATTTTAAGACAGTACCAGTCCTTGCTCTGTGTCACTTTAGTGCCTAACAACTTAAAGAAGTCAAGAAAACCAGAGGTCATTTGTAGGAAAGTCAAAATTAGCCTTTTGATCTAATTGTGTGTCCACTGTTGAAAAGTTCATGATCTATGATCATCATTTTGTGTTTATAAGTTAATAATCTTGCTCAAATTAGTCTTAGTTTACCTTTACACATCATATTAAGTACTTTAGATCAAATCAAAATCCACTTTGGTCAACTTTTTGGTTTTTCTCAAAAAGTCAAAATTCTCAATGGGTCGTTTTTGAATAAACTTTGGAATTTCACTAGGGGTTTAATATTAAGATTCAGCTTATAATCTCTTGGGGTATTAAAGTCTAGTTGGTAAAGAAAAATACAAAAATGATAGTTCTTAGTTTCTCAGCTGTTTGAGTGCTTATTTTTCTGCTTTTTGAGAGGTACCTGTTTTGAAATCTGTCCTGTGCACAGAATTTGGGTCCAAATTGATAAGCTTTCATAGAGCTTATTAGTGCTCCAATTCTTGTGTTCTCTAGTTCTTTGGAAAGCCAACCTGGTCCTCTTGGATTGTCAAGTTTGTTTTTTCACTTTTGAGCTTATTAGCTAGGGCTGCTAAGGGCTTAGAGATTGTCCCATTTCTTTGTTAAATCAAAAGTGCTTATTGCTTATTATTAACTTATCAGTGTGCTTCTTTGCATATTTTAGCTCCATTTCAGTCTCTCTAGCTTGTTTGCATCTGCTTTGAGCTTTTGTTTCAGTGTACAAGCTTGTTTGAGCTTATAACACCCAACTAAGCTCATATAGGCCACTGTTGGATCATAAGCTCATCAAAACAGCTTATTTGAGTTTTGTAAATTTTTTGTCTTTATTAAAGTTTCATATTATTAGTATATAAGTAGTTTTCAAAAATAAAAATCACAAAAACATCAATATAAAAATAGTGATAGCGTTTATTTAAGATTTTTAGCTTTTGATTTTTCTTTTCAACTTATTAATAAGCAAATCTTGTTTTTCTACTTTTCTTAGGTTTCGTCATCTTATAGGATTTTTAGAAAAAGTTTGATTTTCTCTATCTTTTAGTATTTATTATAATTTTAAATAGTTAAAAATAGTAATTAATTAGTAATAAATAATTAAAAGTCTAAAAAAATATATTTTCTGTTTTAAAATTTGTTTTATCATATTTTAGATTTTTCTAAGTCTTAATCTTATTTTTCTAATCTTATTTCATATTTTCTTTTATTTTAGAGTATTATTAAATAGTTTAAATTAGTTTTTAATTAATAATAATTACATAATTAGTTATAAAAATAATTTTCTTTTTCTATAAATTTTCTTTTATCATTAGGTTTGTAAAAATGTATTTTTCATATTTTTAGGATTTATATTGTGTAAGTTTCACGTTTTTATTTATACGTTTACGTTATTTTTATTTAAACGTTAGTTTTTAGTTTTAAGTTTTAAACGTTCATCACTTTAAATATAGTGATAGCGTTTATTTAATATCTTTTATCTTTTTAATTTTCTTAATTTGTATTTAAGTCGCTTTATTTTATAAAACTTTTTTAGTAGTGTAATATTCAATCCTAATCCTTTCTGATCGCTATCATTAGTGATCATTCTACCGTCTGAATTAGTGTTGTACACACCATTGAGTCTCCGTGGGACATAACGACCCGGGAATCCCCTGTATTCTCTGATCTTCATTGTATTTGTGTCTGAGCTGTTTTAAGTCTGTTTAGACTTGACGGTTTAGCAAAGATCAAAATTTTGGTTTATAAAGCTCACTGTGGTCTCTTCTTTGGTTTATAAACTCTCAAAATTTTGGCGCCGCTGCCGGGGAGGCTTTAGCGTGTGTTTAGCCATTTTCGGATCCATTGTTGCACATACCCACCATTTGTAAAAGTTTTGTAAAGTTATAAGAAAACCAAAAGTTCATTAGCACTTTTCCTAAAGTGTTAAAACACCAAAAAATATAAAACAACAAAACAATCGGAACATTTTCTATTTTGTATTCTCTTTTAAGGTGATTCTTGAAGAGATACGATTTGGTTAAACGGACGATAACAAAAATATTGTCCAAAAGTTTTTAAACCCATCAAGACAAATCTAACCTACGTCTTTTCGGTGGTACTTAATTGAATACATAAAAATCAACCACCGAAATCAAGGCAAACAGACTACCTAGCTGGGGTGCGACCATTAATAAGTTCCCGAATATCGATTTAAAACTTGCCTTTGTGTCACTTGTGATTTGGTGTACCTTTTTCAAAGAAGCCATTTCATCCGTGATTATTGGTTAAGTTCACTTGTGTTTTGCCTCATTTGTTTTGAAAATTGGTTTTATACATAGTGCATGCAAGACTCGTTCTTCCAGTTCTACAAGTCCACTTTCCGAACTTGGAAACATTCCTCGTGAGCGTAGAGGACGTTCAGCTCCTTCGGCCGTGATCGAGGAACGTCTACCACCACCACCTCCGTCGAAATGGCGGAAGACAAACCCATGAATGAGCTTCTCCAAGCACCCATCGAGGGTTACGGAGATGCCATTGTTGTTCCAAAGAATCGTGGGCGACACTTTCGAGCTCAAAACCGGGTTGCTCAATCTAGTAACCCAAAGCCAATTCTATGGTTTTGAGCGGGATGACCCTCATGCACACATTCGATGGTTTAACAAGATAGCATCTACCATCAAGTACAAGAATGTCCCGAAGCTATCAAGCTTCTTCATTCCCATTTTCTGTAGGACAAGCCGGAATTGGCTCGAGAAACAACCCCTCGTTCTATAGAGACATGGGAAGATCTTGTCACCAAGTTCGTTAACGAGTTCTATCCTCCATCCCGAACCACAAGTCTTAAGAATGAGATAATGAAATTTTCTCGAGATTTGATGAATCATTCGGGAGGCATGGGATCGTTATAAAGAGTTGCTTCAAGTGTCCGCATCACGGTTTTACCGACTTAATGCAAATGGATACTTTCTACAATGGTCTCAATCGGACCAATCAAGACTCTTTGAATGCCTCATGGAGGTAATTTCCTGAGCAAGACCACCAAAGAGGCCTTGCAGATCATTGAGTCTCCGTGGGACATAACGACCCGGGAATCCCCTGTATTCTCTGATCTTCATTGTATTTGTGCTTAAGCTGTTTTAAGTCTGTTTGACTTGACTGTTTTGCGCAGATCAAAATTTTGGCGCCGCTGCCGGGGATCGAACCCGAGTCACCCGCGTGACAGGCGGGAATACATTTTTACATAAAAAGTGAAAACTAAAAAGTAAAAGACCTAAAAATATGAAAAATACATTTTTACAATCCTAATTATAAAAGAAAATATTTAGAAAAAGAAAATTATTTTTAACACTATTTATTTAATTATTATTAATTAAAAACTATTTATTAAGTATTTAAAATGCACTAAAATAAAAGAAAATACAAAATTAACCTAGAAAAATGAAATTATAACTTAGAAAAATCTAAAATATGATAAAACTAATTTTAAAACAGAAAATATATTTTTAGACTTTTATATATTTATTATTAATTAAAAACTATTTAAAACTAATTAAATTATTTAAAAATACAAATTTAACTAAGAAAATATGGAAAAATACTTTTTGCCTTTTATATTTATCTAAACTTAATAAAATTGAAAAATTATTTTTTGAAGCTTTTCTAATTTTTGTATTTAAAGCTAATTAAAAATGCTTAAAACTAGTTTAAATTAAGAAAATAGCAAAACAACTTAGAAAAATCTGAAAATTTCAGGAAAAGTCTAAAATTATATATAGAAGCTAGGAAAATAGAAAAACATGGGCTTGTGTGGAAGGATTTGAAATCGATGTGGAAGTGCTTTATTGAAATAAGCACTGATAAGCCAAAAGCTAACCAAAAGCTACCAAACTGATATAGAAGCTACAAAGAGCTAAAATGATCAAATGCAACAAGAATCAACAGGTTCTAACCATAGGATTGCAAGCTTGATCGATTAGATGTAATGAGCTTATGGCGAAAACAATGACCTGGGGTACCAAGTTTGAGCTAATGCACAAGCTTCAATATAAGCTAAAACCGAAAATACCAATTGGAACCTCAAGACAACCTGGCTAAGAACATTTAAACCAAAAATCAGACCCGGAGGAGCTCAAGTGAGCCCCTGCAAGATCCGCAAAACTGATAAACACATGCAAGCAGCTGCATTCTCGCGCATGGGATTAAGCTCCATAATATCAAGCTCTTTTGAGCTTTTAGAAAAATTACAAAATACATAAAAATCATAACTATAAACTAGACCAGGAAAGTTTTAAAACAACTAGAATCACTGAAATTGGCCAATAAATGAGCTCAAGAAAATTCTCTTTAGATGGGCTAAAATCACAGACACTTTGACTTTTGAAGAAAAATGAAAAGTTGACTATTATGAACTTTGAACTTGATTCAAGGACTGAATAACATGTATTAAGGTATATAAGGACTGATTTAAGCTAGAACAACAACTAATAAGCTAAATGACATGATTTGGTTACATGAAAATTCCACAAAGGACAGTTGGGTACAAATAAGATGATTTTGACTTTTGAGCTTAAAAGGCACAAGGTATGACTCAAATAAGTTCTAAAATGATTAAACAAACATGAAACAACAATCTCTAAACACCGAGCTACCCTATGACAGATTGTACAAAGTTGATCCAAACACCCTTTATTGAAACAGTTTGAAGCTTTTCAAAGGCTTCCACCGATTAAGACTAAACAAATGATTAGAAACTTTATATTAACTATTTTTAAATAGGATTAAGCTAACATTAATGTGTTTTAACCACTTTAACTAGAATATGCAAATTTTAAGATAATAGCTTACAAATTGGAATTCAACTTTAGACTGAGAACAAAGGCCTGAAATCACTCCTAATGCTTCCCCAGAAGCTCTAAACCAATAAGTAATCCAAAAGCACCCTTGCTCCAAGCCTTCTTGCACCTTTTCCTCTGAATTTTTATTTTCAAGCTAATTTATTGGAATTTTTGGTATTTTTGAGTTTATGGGACTAAACAAAGTTTTAGACCTACTAAAAGGTTTCAGAAGCTATATAGTGAGATTATATGAGCTTATGAGTTCATTAACAACACTAGCAACAACAATAAGCCGATTTGAGATTTTCACTTAAAAATAGCATAAACCGAATTCGTATGTAAAACCGAAATTGAAGTTGTACATAAGTTTTATTATCTTGGAATGAGATTACAAAACACTTGAAAAGTTAAACATTAACTAGAAAGCTAAAAACTAAAAACGACATACTCGTAACTACATTACACTACTTGCCTGTTTTCTTCTCTTTTCCTTCCTTTTTATATGCAAAAACTCTTTTCCTTTGACTTGAGTATATCCCACCAATAATAATGACCATTGGATCAAGAGAAGCATTTTGGCCATTGATTGAATTTTGGCGCCATTTTGGATTTTAACAGTGGAGGGTTGAGTGAGGGGTAAAGGGATCATTTAATGGATTTTGTTTTGTGTTGAGGTGGAGGAGACAAGGGAGTGATAAGGGTGAGTTGGGGATGGTGGGAGCTTGAGTGAAGAGGGAAGCATTGAGAAGATGAGACTAAAAGGGCCAAGTGGGTGGTCAAACCAAGGGGTTTCGATCAAGCAAGATTAATAAAGAGGGTTCAAAATGGCTTAATGACAGGGGTCATAGGTGTGAAAGGGTCCAAAATGGTTTGAAAGGGTTAAATACATAGGGACCTAATGTGCCAATCTGAAAATGCAAGGACCTTATCGCCATTTCATCAAAGTTACTTCAAAGGACCATTAATGACAAGTTTCAAAAGCATGGGGACCAAATCATTATTTTGCATTTTCCAAGGGCCATTTCGCCAAATTTGAAACTTGAAGGGCTAATTTGTAATTTTCTCAAAACTTTTACATTTTTCACCAAAGGACTAAATTTGACAAGTTATGATTTAAAAGGACCTTTGGTGATTTTACTTTTGAAATTATGTGCTCGGGGACTGCTTTTTGACAACTTTTGAAACTTGGGGACTAAAAGCGCAATTTTGCAAATTTGATATGTTTTTCATCTGATTTTGATATTTTTGCATTTAAAACACATAAAACACTGATTTGTGATATTTTGATCATTTTGATGTGTTTCTGAGTGTTTTCAGATGATTTTGCAGTTTATATTGTATAAAAATGATGAGTATTTAGACACTCATCACCCGTCCGATGACAAAACTTTTTGAGAAAGATTATGTCTTTGACTTCAATGTTGATTGCATAAAAGCCTTCGAAACGTTGAAATCTCAACTAACTAGTGCTCCGATCATGGTTTCACCTAATTGGTCACTACCCTTCGAGCTTATGTGCGATGTAAGCGATTTTGCTGTCGGAGCCGTCTTAGGCCGCGAGAAGGAAAACACTTTTGGCCCATATATTTTGCTAGAAAGACACTGAATAGTGCTCAGCAAAATTATACAGTCACAGAAAAAGAATTACTGGCCATAGTTTTCGCGTTCGACAAATTCCGATCCTATCTCATACTCTCAAAAACAGTCGTGTTCACCGATCACTCGACACTCAAATATCTGTTCACCAAGCAAGATGCTAAACCGCGTCTTATCCGATGGATTCTGCTACTCCAAGAATTTGACATCGAAATCAAAGATAATAAAGGAGCAGAGAATCTAGCCGCTGATCATTTATCACGCCTTGAAAATCCAGATCTAGAGGAGTTAAAGGAATGTTAGATATTGGATTTCACATTCACATTAAAATCATAATCAATATTGGAGTATATAAGTTTTAGAGAGAGAAAGGGAAATGTTCTAGTAAGAGAAAACTCATGGAAGGTTAGATTCCAAGTGAACATCCAACCCTCTACCTCCAAAGGTAGAGGGTATTTATAGGTTACAAAATAAACGACCTCCTGACGGCATGTGGATCAGGTATACAATGGGTAAAGACCCGTCCTTCCTCCACGGTGTTACACTAAACTAATCTATTCTATAAACTAACTAATAACCTGCTAAGTAATGTAAATAACGACAAGTCTACGAGCTAACATATGCTATGTAATATTGGGGTGACCGACTCTTCAATACATGGAATTTCTTATTCCTAACAATCTCCCCCTAAGGGAGGTCACCTCATGTTGTACATTTTGAATTCTATCATTCTATTCTTGACTTTGTTCTTGAGCTCGTAGACATTGCTTCATTAAAGGATTCAAATTCTGTGATTCTGTGGTGAATACATCAATGTTCATGTTCAATGCATATTTCGTGGAGGTAATGGAGCTGATCCACATGATAATGAGTTTTAAGCCAGCTTTAAGATCATCACCACATTAAATCTCGACACTTCCTTAGTGGTGTTGATATTATGTGATGTTGTGACATTCGGACCGACATGCTCACATTCTTGATCATGATATCGCCTTATCGAGTAACGAAGCTTTTCGTTGATTCATGATATTGGCGCAGCGTAGCGAAGCATGGAGTGAAAATATCGAGTCATTGATGCACTTATCATGATTTCTTTTGAGATGAATGTGTAGTGTGAGCATGCGGCTATGGATTGACCGCTTCATTCGATCACCGCAAACGAGGATGTACCGCATAAAGCAGTTAGCAATAAAGCACACGCAAGTGTCTTTGATCACTTCGTTGAATTGAGGTACACGCCCATCGTTCCCGTTGATCAAGACAAGTACCTGTGATCGGTAGGATTCCTAAGAATCTCCTTGACGGGGTTTCGAACTGTTCTATTGTTCTCAAACCGGAACATCTCAAAGAAGACAACATGGAGTGAGTGAACCAATAATTTAAGTCCACCGATTGATGAAAAGAGATTTGAAAACAATCGTGTATTGCTCAATAGAAATTGTTTTTGCAATACAACGAAGGTTTTAATGAACATCAATTATCAATCATAAAACACCTTTTGATTTGAAATATCCGCATACGGTCGATTTGCTAAAGAAAAGAGTTTTAAGCACAAAGACACTGTTTTCAAAGGTATCCGTCAATCCATAACTCGAACTGTGATTGATTCAAGAGATTGAATCGCCCCATTGTTTCGTTCGGTTGTCACATGGTTGATCTATATAATAGATCTCACATGCCACCTACCAGAGCTTGTTTGATGTTGGCTCCGAAGGTTTTCCATCTTTACCGTGAATATGTTCACATATCACTCGGATGTTCGCAAAACCACAAGGATAATGCGTGGGACTCAAGATATAATCTCTCTTTCCACATTGTGTGAAAGCAGAGTATTCATTGAAAGTGTCCTAATGAGATTTATTGATGATCTCGTGGCTCTAGACTCAATTTGTGCATATTTGGATACTATGCCGGAGACTAGGAGAGGGTCTCCTTCTTCAATATCAACAATCTCTAAGAGAAAGTCGATAGATAATGTCGGTTCCCGTGAGAATGAAACAAGTCCTTTTAAGAGGAACTTGAGTGGTTTGGAAAGTTGAAGTGCGGTGCGCCTTTGGGTCCATGACGTCTTATCTTCAATACCGATGTTACCATCGATAGCATATGAATTGAACTCGGTTTCGCCCTAAGGTTGAATAAATGGAGGCTATTTGTTTTCACCCTTTTCTCATTCAATTCCTTTTAATTCTTCAACCCTTGATTGCTTACCGAGACTTCATAGCAAGAACCTTGTTGGGTTTGTTCCAAGACTTGCTCGTCTCATCCGCACTCTTCCCATATCTCACTTTTCTCCTTTTATCATCATACCTAAGGACTTCTACACTAACTAGTGGATTGTCCTCGGTAGATTCCTCCGGCTCGCGGATCATGGGAACCAATACCTAACCTTATCATCCTTATATCACCATACATAAAGTAAAGTTGGTCGGTCTATTTGGTATTGTTCATCCATCATTGGGACCAATTGAGAAAACCATTTGAAAATCAATCCGGATACTTGTGATATATTATCAAAACATTTTGTACCGAATTGTTTTGATATTTTTAGAAAAAGTGCTCCC
>CM040243.1:224748936-224870587 GCA_022545495.1 Chrysanthemum lavandulifolium | reverse complement strand
CGGTGTTACACTAAACTAATCTATTCTATAAACTAACTAATAACCCGCTAAGTAATGTAAATAACGACAAGTCTACGAGCTAACATATGCTATGTAATATTGGGGTGACTGACTCTTCAATACATGGAATTTCTGATTCCTAACAAGGAAGAAGAAATTGATGATTACTTCCCTGATGAAACCCTCATGACCGCTGATGGAAATGACGATCCTTGGATTGCTGACTTTGCGAACTATCTCGCTGGAGGAATTCTCAGAAAAGGTTTAACTCATGCTCAAAGAAGCAAATTCTTTTTGGAACTTAAATACTACTTTTGGGAAGAACCATATCTTTTCAAAATGTGCCCTGACGTAATGATCTGAAGATGTATTTCTGGTTCCGAAACCCGCAAGATTCTTGACGAATGTCATCAATGCCCAACTGGGGGACATTATGGTCCTTCCACCACAGCTAAAAAAGTTTTTGATGCTGGATTCTATTGGCCAACAATATTCAAAGAAACACATACACTTGTTCGTAATCGTGATACTTGCCAAAGAACCACCAACCTTTCATGCGAGACGAAATGCCATTGACAAGCATTCATAGTGTGTGAAATATTCGATATTTGGGGAATTGATTTCATGGGACCATTTCTAAATCCCACAAATACGAATACATTCTCGTTGCTATAGATTATGTGTCCAAATGGGCAGAAGCTGAAGCTTTACCAACAAACGATGCTCGTGTCGTCGTTAATTTTCTCAAAAAGCTTTTCGTTCGTTATGGAATCCCCAAAGCCTTGATAAGCGATCGAGGAACCCATTTCTGTAACCGAAAAATGGAGAAAACCATGAAAAGATACGGGGTTCATCATAGATTCGCGACAACTTATCACCCACAAACCAATGGCCAAGTTGAAAACACCAACAGAGCTCTTAAAAGGATACTCGAAAAAACAGTGAAGGACAATCCTTCAGTGTGGTCGAAGAAACTTGACGATGCTCTGTGGGCGTTTCATATGGCTTACAAAACTTCTATTGTCACAACTCCTTACAGACTCCTGTATGGAAAAACTTGTCATTTGCCGTTTGAAGTTGAACATCGTGCTTATTGGGCTCTTAGAAACTGTAACACCGATCTCAAAATAGATGGAGAAAAGAGATTCTTGCAATTAAACGAACTCGACGAATTAAGACTCCGAGCTTATGAAAATCCCAAATTGTATAAGGCCAGAACAAAAGCTTATCACGACAAAAAGCTGAGAATTCGAAAAGAATTCAAAGCCGGAGATAAAGTTCTGCTTTTCAACATGAAATTCAAATTCAAAGCTCCTAAATTACAACCAAGATGGTTTGGACCATATATCATTAAACGTGGATATCCATCCGGTTATGTCGAACTTTATGACAAACAGGGTGAAAGTTTCATCGTTAATGGGCACCGAATCAAGCTATACTACGATAAGGAGCAAATGAATGAAATATCAGTTGAAACAGTTTCACCTGAAAATGAATTCGAAACCATCACCTTCGTACCACCTTTTCCAGGAAGAATCTCACAAAGTGTTCCTTGGAAACCATCTACTGAGTTCATCTGGAGCGATATTGATGCAACTGGTGAAGAATTCATGTATATCCCCGAACTTTTCAAAATGTTCAAGGCTGCTACTGTGGCCAAGTAAATTCGGGAAGATTCGAGTCAGGCTGATGACTCGTTAATAAAACAAGCGCTTCTCGAGAGGCAACCCGTGTGTTTCAGATTTGATTTTCTCTGGTCACGCCCCAAAGTTTAAACCTTTGGTTGGACTTAAGTGTGGGGGGTGCCACATCTTAATAAAACTCTTTTTGTTTGCATATAAGATTTTGTGCAGGTAATGATTACTCCAGTGGACGCTTGGATATAGAAAAATATCTGACAAACTCATTGGAATATCTGGTTTTATCTCTATTTTCCCTATTTCTATACTTTGAAGTTCGTTATTTACATTGAGGACAATGTCTAACTTAAGTGTGGGGGGTGAATAGAGTTTTAAGCTTAAATTTAAAATTTTGTTTGCCCTTGTGATCTAGTTATTTTCACGCTTTTAGGATAATATATTAGAGTGACTGGATCAAACCACTGGTAAAACCTGGTAATATTTTAAACTTTGAGATGTGTTCGATTAATATTGCAATCCATTCTTGGATCGATAACATTTGCTAGCACAAATTATAGCCCTTACCACTAAAATTGTGAGGATTTGAGCCTGTTCTATATAAAGCATACATCTTTTATGCTTGAATTTTGTTATGAGTGTGCCGGTGATTTTATTTGTTCTAGAACTTGTGCTTGTAAATCATTACCAAACCGCAGTGAGATCGCATTCGTGCGATATAAGTAAATTCATGTGATAAAGAGGCACCTTAGGATTTAACCCAAATGGCCTTCCATTTTTCATATTATGCTATATTGGCTAGCCACATCGGTTAGTTAACCACCTAATGGAACCATTTGTAGCGCTCGTCTTTAGCTCTAGATACCCCTAGTTACACCCTCTGAGCTATCCTTTTCATTTTTGATAAATCCAGAAAATACAAAAAGATTTTACACTTTAAACCTTAGCCTAACCCTTGTCAATGTCTAAAACGGTTGGTTGCTAGTCACCTGAAATGAGAAGATTGTTCAAATGATGATGAGTAGCCGCACCTTGTTCGTTGTGTGAGCCATTTCAAGTTATGTTTAAAAAAAATGAAAATATGTATGTATTAGCTAATGTGCTATGTTCGAAGAAAAGTTGTCATGGCGAATCAAAGCGAAGAGTTGTGGAAATCTGAAGAAAAGAAAATGAAGCTATAATCATCTATTGGTTTGTGGATTGTTTGGTAGCTAGCAACACGGGTATTAGACTTGATTTCTATTTTTATTTTAACACCAATTTCATTAACATTCTCATGCCTTATCCATACCCTTAGCCCTAAGCCTTAACATTATAACCTAAATAAAAGTCCTCTTTAGATGTTTTTGCTTGGTGCTCACGCCACGTCGGTGGAGTTTTGTTTCTTGTACAAGCTTATGGTAATAATCTAATCATGACTGAGTAATGAGTGTGATTTCTCTTGTTACTCCACTAAAAATTGAGTGATTGAGTGAATTGTATTTCGTTCCTTTTTCGTGAGGTGTTTTGAAATGTTAATCATGCAAGAAAGTCATTGGATATTGTCAAACATCTTGAAAGTTTCACCCTTAAAAGCTTAGTTGATGAATCTTCTCTCGTACTCGTACTTGGTGGATTTGCATCATATTTTTCGTAATCATAATTTTGTACCAGTGGATGTTTTTCCTAGATTTGCTTGAGGGCAAGCAAAGTTTAAGTGTGGGGGAATTTGATAATGCTCAGATTGTACATGTTTTCAGTAGCGTTATGTGTGCTTTTGTATATGTTATTTGGTTATATTTGTATGATTTCAGTGCTTAATCGCATCAAAAGATGTTTGTCTAGTGTTTATAACCAAGTGCAGGGAAAACGGAAGGAAAAGTAAAAGAATGTTCAACAAATAGAAGATTCCCGTTTCAGTTAAGCATGTCAAGCACAAATCAGTATTTCAAGTACCATAGAAGATCAAGATGATTAAAAGAACCAAGCTCTGCAAGTCAGAATTAAGTAAAGGTCTATTTTCCGTCACTCAGGAAGACCAACCGAATCGGTTGCAACCACAACCGGATCAGTTGGATGAAGGTCAAAAAGTGCCTATGAAGCCAGTCCAACCAATCGGTTGCCACCCGCAACCGATGCGGTTGGATCACAACTAGAAGACCAACCGGATCGGTTGGTCATGCGACCGATCCGGTTGGAAGACATGTTTCTACCAAATCTTTATCACTAAGTTTCCCCTTTGTATCCAAACGATTCTAGGTCCTTCTCTTGGTGTATTCTAGTCCCTTCCTAACTCCTTGGAGGCCAAGTTCAGCAATTAATACCCTAGGCCTTGGAACTAGTATAAATAGAGACCTCTTGTGAGCATATGAGACACACACTTCAATACAACTCTCTCAACTCATCAAACAAAGCTATTAAGCTCTCAAATTCGTCCTTAGAAGTCCAGGAAAGTTTGGAGTTCCAGAAGTACCACATTTAGAGGCCAAAACCCCAAGGAGTCTACCCCAATACTTTAGGAATCATTACTTCACCATTTGTAATCTTATTCCAAGCATTGTAAGATTCTTAATCATGTTTTATAATGTTCAAAGTTCTGAGTTTATGTTTATGTTTGCTATGAGTGGCTAGTTTCTTTATGTTGATTATCATATGATTAGTTTGTGATTGTGTTAATATGTTTTAATTCAATTTCAAGTTGATTCTAAGATCCAATTGTGCTAAAGTTTCATAGTGACATTTGTTAATCAAGTTTGACTAGTTGATAGTAATCGTAGAGGTCGAAAGAACTTATTGTTATTTAACTAGTTATAATCATTTTGTCTATGGATGATTGTTTTTATCCATTATTCTTGATTAAACAAAGGAACTAAGGTGTGGTTGTAATAAGAACGCTTTTTGATTATCAAGTTGGATTGATTGAAAACATCTAAAAGATCGTAAGATTAGTTGTTGACAATCAATTGTAACCTTTTGTCTATAATCGGTTACCTTTTGTATTGACCATTTCTTAAGCAAATTTTATAAAGCAAATGGATGTTTTTGTGTTTAAGTTTGTGAAAATAAACTTATGAAACTTGAATTGATCTTGAATTGATTGGTTAAACTTAATGCTTGTTTTTATGAACTAAAATCTTGACGAAGGTTTAACTTGTAAGAACAATAGATTAGTACACCAACTAATTATCATAACCAACATGTTAAGATGAGGTTAACACAATCATACTCATCAATGATAAGAAACTAGTTTAAGCAAGTGTAGTTTTTAATCATCTGAATTTCATTATATCTATTTTGGTTGTTATATGCTTTGGATTGCCTTAGTTGATTTAGACTTGTTAATCAGATTCACTCAAATCCGTGAACGATCCCGACTTACCTTCAAAATCTTGCTATAACTGACAAGTGCACTTGCTCGTATGTGTTATTGGTAAAATTGGTAAATCGTCTTTTATAAATTTAAAACTTGTACACACGTAGCACATCATGCACATAGACCAAGGATTAACCGTTTTGGTAAGCTGAAGAAAATCTTTCTCAGAAAAACGTGCTGTGAGTATTGATAAGAATACTAATAATGTCGTTGTGGATGAAAATAGTGAGATTGCATCCGAAACTGCAAAGATAGTGAATGCAACTTCTTTTGAAAACAAAGGAATGCCAGTTTCTTCAGTACTTCCACCCGGTACAGTAATAGCTGTAGCAAATACAATTGTAATAATTAGTGCTGCAGTGATACTACATGACTCCGCAGTAGTTTTCATCCACTGTTCACCTTCCTTTACCAAATGCATGTGCTCCCTAGTAAATACCATTTCTGGTGTCGCCTTAAAGATGTTCTCTTTCGTTAGGTATGTAGGGAACACAAACTTTTGTACTTCCTGCAGAGATATATTCTAATGTTTATTAATTTTCTGCAACTACAAAGTGAAGAATATAAGGAATTATAACTTATTTGATACAAACCTCTCGCCATTGTAGCTCTAGATGAAGTTGCAATGCTGCACCTGTGGTACGACAAAGTATCCGTGAAGGTGCTAATCTTCCAACCGAGTGCAAAATATTGTTCTTAGAAGAATCCATGCTTGTTCTATATAAATCCGTACGCTCGACTATGTGGTAGACAAGGTTGTAGATTTTTTCAGAACGGTTTATTACTGCTAACTGAATAATGTTAAGACCATTCTCATTCTTAGAGTCAATTGCCTTAGGTGATCTAAACAGAATCTCATCAACAACCTCATAAGCACCTTGACATGTAGCCTCAAGAATTGGTCTTCTGTAGCATGGATGGTGACCACCAGAGAAGCTCAACTTGTCAATTTGATTACATACTGAGTTCAAGAGCTTTTTAGCTTCTTTGTAGTCCTTATTCTTCTTCTCTATACGCTTTATCGGGCCTACTGCAAATTAGACCATCAAGTTAATATACCATATTGGTAGTGAGCAGAGTATAAACACTTCATAATCCCTTACCTAAAGTTGCTAAAACCTTCCACAGGATGAAATATACCAAAAGAATGGAGAACAAAGCAGTAAGAGTAGGAGAAGAACCAACTGATATATATATAAGATAAAATACAGTTGTTGTATACTGCACAAGAAACAAAAGTTCATTAGGAGTGTGGTAAGAACTAATTTCAAATTTGGAAGGTATTCTTAATATATATCAGTAGCTCACCGAGTATTATCATGAAAATTCCGGCAAAAACCAACTGTAACATGTGTTTCTATAGCCCTCTATTGCCCCTATGATTCCGCCCTTGCATATAAAAACTTGAACGGAAAAAAAAGAAAGAACTCGGGTTGACTATTATCTATGGAAATTGTGCAAAGCTGCAAAACATGTATGTTAGTATCACCATCAATGGAGGAATACATGTTTAATGTATCTTCATACTTATAGCAATGAATAAAATTGAAAGGAAAAAAATTGATTTAGGAGTCTTACATGGATAGATCAGGGCTTCTCCAAAGTCAAGCTCACTTGGAAAGGTTTTAGCTATAGCTGTCAATACTTGATCATCATTTCTAGCCAACTCATGATATATGTCGACCAACCTCAATGCTAGATCTAGAAGAATACCAGGAAGCATGCATATCATTAAAATCAAGTTCATCAAATCTATTATATAATATATTGATTACTCATCGTATTTTTTCGTGTAAATAGCGGTAATGAGAAGATTAACACGAGTTTGGACACCGGAACCAGTGTTAAGGCCAAGCGGAAGAGGTTGCTGCTTGGTGTCATTGGCTTCCAACAAATATACAAATGTATTGAGCTGCATATTGTAATAAGCACTAAGCAATGGCACAAATGCTTTGTGGTCTGAAATTCCCAACAATTCTTTCCTTTTGTTAACTAAGAGTTCGGCTGCATGTTTATTGCCAACTATTGCTGCAATGTGCAGGGCTGTGCAACCATCTGCATTTTGCTTTTCAATTTGTTTTCCATCGTCTATAAAGTTGAGTAGCTTTCTAACAAAATCATTCTTCCCTATTCCTACAGCAATATGAAGCATTGTGTTGCCGTCATTACTAATCACCTCAGTGGCTGCATCTTTATGGCTTTTCAGTATTCCTTCTGCTTTCCACCAACGTCCTTTCACAATAGCTTTTCGCAACCTCTTGTACCGTCTGGTGTTGTCTTCATTTGTTGTATCTTTCACCGTTATTATTTGTGTTGCAGTTCCAGTTCCCAAAACTTGTGAAGCTGAACCTCCTGCATCACATTTCAAAATTTTAGTTCAATAATACTTACTTACCACCATGGACGGAGCCAGAAAGTTATGGAACTACACTAAAAATCGATTCGTTAAAGGAGAAAATTACAAAAATAGCTAGATATTTTAAAATTTTTACACTGCTATTTTTTTCGCTAGATACCACTATGACAAATGTAACCGAAAATGCATTAACATAGTGCATAACACGTATCAAACTTAACTCTAATTTGTGAAAGATTACAAGTGCATAAATTTCCTTCTACAATTCTATCCGGGGAAATTGTCGATACTCTTTTTTATATTTTTACTCATTTAAAAATGTAAACATATTTTATACCTTTTATAATTGCGAACAACTTTACATAATTCTTCATTTCCCTAGATAAAAGTGTGGAACTACAACAAATATTTCATTTATACACATTCTTACTATGCATTAAAAAAAAAAAAAAAAGACGGTAGAGTTTGGTTAATATTGTTCACAAATAGGTGTAAAGAAATTTATACAAATAATCGTGTCTAATTAACATCACTACAACAAATATGCCATTTGTATATAACATTTTATGTTTATAAACGTGTAAAATTGTTTATACATGCGTCCAAGTAACTTAGTAACATATTTGTTGCAGTGAAAAAAAAAACTTTTATAACAAAGTGCATACAAATGACATGCTTGTGTACGCATTCTTAATTAGTGGGTTTTTGTGTCGTTTATACTAGGAAAACGATATTGTAAAACTACGGAAATGATGAGTTACATTTTCTTAACGTCATCTGATTTTAATAGTACAAACTTGTAAGTTGATAGTGATTCGACAAATTAAAGTTGTATACCAATTAACACAAAAAGATCTACTATTAATATTATAACAGATATATACACACCTTGTGTTGTGCTTATTTCAGGATCATAGATGGACTTTAGCTTCCTCCAAACAGCTCTTGCGGATTCTAGATCAATGACAGTACTAAGTACATCTTCGCTTAGTGAACCGAAAATCCAACCTTTGAGAAGACTGTCATATTGTTTCTTTATCTCCTCAGTGGTAGCACCCGAACCTTGATATTTGGAATCAACAATACCGCGCATTTTCTGACTCTCCATGAGACAAAGCATCTGCGCTTTCCATATATTGTACTTGCTTTCACCGGAAAGCCTCACCGAAACAAAGTTGGACACATTAGCATTTGAAGTGTGCATGTATTTCAACTCTTCCATTCGTGAATAAGAAACGTCAACTGATTCCGATGGATCCACCATTTCGATAGCTCTTAGTTCTAGCATGCTGGAAATAGAGATGTATAGACTTAACAAGTTTTAGTGGCTCCTTGGAAAAAAAATATAGTGTAGAATATAGTAGTTCAATGTGTTGACACATTACAATTAAGACCAATGGTTTATGGTCCTGTTTAAAAACAATTGTTATTTCTCACTTGTCAAGAAACATCAAGATGGATGCATAATTGAATGAACGAGGTGGGTGTCGATCCACCGTGTTGCGGCGGGACGTTGTTCCATGTTGTTGATCATTACATATATAATTCATTAAATTCTCAATGATAAATTTGTTGAAATTTTGATCTGTGTAAATAAAGGATGACATGGTTTTATGGCCTTAAGCACATTTCAGCTTCTAATATATCACAAACTCGACCATGCTTCATAACATTTTGAATCCAGAGACTACTGAAGAACCCACATGTTTGTTCTTTTGTAAAGCTAAAACTGGTCACTTACAAAAAGACTTAATAAGATTAAGTTACCTTTAGGTCGAGAATTGTGAATTTCTTGACCTTTGTGGTGTCATGAAGATACAGTGCTTTTGATGCAAAAACTTTTCAATACGGCTCGTCATTATCAGAAGTCTTGATGGCCTAATTAACAAAAGAAAAAAAGAGTAAATTAGTGAAAATATTATAAGTCAGTTGACTTTTAATAAATAGAAAAAACGGAAAATAGACTTACCGCAACGTTGTTCTGATAGGCTGGTGACTTATAACCATGTTCAAGTTTCTGTTGGTAAAACCACGTTGTTTCCTTCTTCAGTTCTAGAGGTCGGTTAAAACTTAAAAGATCGGCCAATTTTAGCTTAATTTTAAATCAAAGTGGAATAAAAGAATTAACAATTTATTGTGTTTGGAAAAAACTACGCGCCTCGTAATTTTCAAGTAAATAAGAAAATAGGAGTGTCTGGGATTGCTTAACTTACCTCTGCTAAAAAACATGAATACCCAAACTCAAACATGAGTCGGGAAGCTGAAAAAGATATCTTATTGCACATTTATTCTTAGTAAACACGTTCAGCTTCATGTGCTTCGTAATTTGCGTAAAAGTTTCTTCGAAAAACAACATGGCTTTTCCTAACCAAACAAAGAAGGCTCAGATCTACATATATGGCGATGAAACCAAAACACCAACCGTAGCTGTAACCAAAAATCGTGCCAGGTTGCCCCGCCAAGATGCTGGTGTTGGTAAAGTTACGCTCATGGAAAACAAAAATGCAGACAACTAACGTCATCGCCTTTATAAATGAGCGACTAAATAAGCAATAAATGGGCCAAACTCACATGAAATCTGTTGAACCAAGGCACAGTAGCAAAAATTGTTGAACCAAATCCACATCAGCATGTTAAATACTGAGCTAAAGCAATGAACCAACACACTGAACCAAAACCACTGAACATCTGCGAGCACAAAAAAAAAGCCGAAAAAGCCTCCATGGTTGCGTTACAATATACGCCCCGCCAAGATAAGACCTTTTTAAAGCTTTAAAATATCAGTCGGTAGTAAACCGTAAACGTGTAGCAAAACAAAGCCGGAAAGACCTCCATGGCTGTGTTACTAAATGCCCCTCCAAGATAAGACTTTTTTAAAGCTTTGAAATATCAGTTAGTAGTAAACCGTAAAGGTGTAGCAAAACAAATCCGGAAAGACCTCCATGGATGCGTTACTAAACGCCCGCCAACATAAAGTCTTTCTCAAACTTCGAAGTGTCAGTAGTGTTAAACGAACAATATTTTGCTCCAACTCAACCATTGTTATTCAAAAGCTAACAACAAAATGAAACACAATCAAGCCCAACCCCATCAAAATTCCAACTTCAATAGATTTCATGTCGCCATAAACAAAAAAAACCATAACGTGATGTATCTTGTTTAAGCAGAATCAATCTAAATAATCCCTAAATTGATATTTGAAATCCAAAAAATTAAAAACAAACCTATGCGATGTATCTTGTTTATCCACCATGGGGCTCACGTAACATTTTTATTAGAAGTGATGGTCATTCATGTTTAGGAACTTTGTAACGTGTGTTAGATATCGTGCTAGAATAGTTAATGGGCTCGTGGATTGGGCTAAGCTAAATGGTTAATCGTTTAGTTAAGCTAGCCTTGTATAAGTTCATGTAACCCAATCCATGTCCAAGCCCATCTCACGGCCCATGGCCAAGCCTTAGGGCATTCTGTTACTTGTACTATAAATACCCCTCAAAGTCTCATTTAAGGGGTGTGCTTGATAACGCTACACGCGTCGTTCGGGGTCAAAGGAACTTCCTTTTCGTCGAGCAAGTTTTTCAACACCCTAGGCAGTGAACCTAATCGTTGTAGTGTAGTATTAGGGTAAGCCACAGGGTATTGATATCGTTCTCTAGGGGAATAGGAATGCTAGTGAGAAGTTACTACGCTAAGGTTGGGGTTGAGGAAGATTATTTTTATCTTTTATATTTTTAAGGAAAGGAAAGGTACAAATCTCGGGTTTGGATTTGGGGTTGGTATTTCACCGATTACTCTAATTATCTAATTATCTAATCTAAGGTGTATGTAGTCTATGTCTAATTATTGTGTGCTCGTATGATGGTTTAAAGATGTGTTTACTTAGGTTTTATTACTCCTTAATTATCTCCTATTGATGGTTGAATTGCCACGTCCTTATTCTTAATCGCGTTGTGTGTCTAAAGTCGTAGGGTATGCGTTTGTCCCTAACTCTTTGAACTTGCCAAAGGGTCTCGTCTACAAAAAAACCTCTAGGAATTATAAACTCTAACTCTAAGGCACTCTTTGGATGGTTTAGTCTACAACTGCTCTAAGTGTTATAGTCTAAGGTTCGCAAAGATTAATCAAGCATTAATTACACAACGAATGACCTATCGCATTACTAGATCATTAACAATTAAGATAAGAGACAACCAATCAATATTCATTAATTAAGTTTCATATTCCCTAAGCAAACACATAAGTAAATTAGCCGGACATGGAGAACATGCAAGCATACACACAAGTAATTGGAGACATAATTGAATTAATGAAGTAAAACACTTATCTTGATGTAAGATAGGGTTTAGAACCCTAAAATACTGTACAAGACAACCTTGGTTCGGTTTAGGTTTTTACTCCAAAAGACTACAAACTAAAACTGAAAAATTCGGATTCTATATATAAGATTACAATTGCGACGCGCCACCTTATGATTTGTGACGCCGGGTCGCCGTCATTAGGGTTTCGTCTTGGCCACGTTAGTCTTGCGACGGCGCCACCTTATGCTTGTGACGCCGTCCCTTGATCTCGGCGCCGTCTGGATCAAATCTAGGTCGCCCGAGTTGCGACGGCCTACTCTTTTAAAGCGACACCGTCACTTGAAAATAAGCAATTTGGCTCTTGTCCGTCGCAGAAGTGCTCGACGGCGTCATAGATTAAGCGATGGCGCCGTCCCCTTGTATTTCAGCTGACTTGAGTGTCTCGATTCTTGACTTTGGCCATTTTCTTTGTATATCCGCGCCTTTTCGTCCAAATAAGTGTCATTCCAGCAATTTGCCTTCAAGATACCTAAAAAGTGAAAAGGAATGATATTAAGTAATAACGGATACAAAAGTGATTAAATAAGGGCTTAAACGACCCCTCAAAAAGGTACATTTTAAAACCATATCAAATATCCCTACACTTGGTATTTGCTTGTCCTCAAGCAAATGTGCTTTTAGCCAATTAATTTATAAGTTATGGGTCATGAAGCATTGGTTTAAAACAGTCCACAACACATATAAGCCCCGCAAAAGTCATAACAAGCACGAACATTACATACTAGCACCTCACATGGGGTGTTTTGATACTCTCATCTCTCGGGTGTATATGAAATATAACAAGTTGGAAATGGAAGATAAACACTCATTAACCGGTCCTAGTACATAGATTACCATAGGCTTGAGAATAGATCAAACCTCCATCGCTTTGGCTTAAGCACCTAGGAAAGACTATCAAAGATGTCTTTTAAAGGGTTGTAATGTTAAGCTTACGGTAGGGAAACAAAGGGTTTGGTGGGATAGGCTATTTAGTGGTGGCAAGTCAAAAATCTCTATGTTACAAGCATACAAAGAATGGCGTTGCTAAGCCAAGACTCGACACTCTAAACTCTAGATAACTGAAACAAACAAACATAAATTTAAAGGATAGATGTAGGATGGTAGCCCGTATAGTTTTTTTTTTTTTTTTTTTTTTTTTTTTTTTTGAACACTCTATTTTTTTTCTTTTCTCTTTTTCTATTTTTTTCGATTTTTTTTCATACACTTTTACTCTACCATCCTCTACGGTAACATCAAAATGATAGGGATTTATAGGCACATCCCTACACTTGAGTTTTTATTACTCTAACACTAATTTGACCCGAATTGAAAAGATCAAAACACTTGGGGTACGTTATTACGCAAATAAGGGAATTTGACGTTCCCTTCCAGTCATCTTATAAAATTTAACTTTTCCCATGAGTCCCAATCGTCCCAAAACTGTGTACAAAGGATATGACTCGACTTAGCAACTCATGCAAGCAACTAGATAATTGAACTAAGGGTTTAGGGTGATAACAATAATGCACTAAAAGTGAGTGCATACAGGGTAGGCTAAGGCGATTTGGGGGTACATTTGGGGGTGGGGTGTAAACAATGCTCTTCATTGATATTTCGGAAAAACCGAAACATCACGAGAACCGCGAAAAGGATAGGCTCGAGGGGTTAACTAGGGTATCGTGTTCTAAATATGAGTACAACGCAAAGGTGTGGGGAATTGCTCAACCGATGTGGAAGAAGTAATTATATTACGGTATCAAACAAGGGTTATCCTAATGCCTCTTATCATTTAGTTATTCCTAACTACACAAGTGTAGTCTTACTAGCGATCTCGGAATGCATCACAAAACAAGTTCTAGAATCTAATATACTACCGGTTCACACTCTAAGCATTAAAGATGAATGCTTTAATTCCTACTAATCTAAGGGCGATCCTCACATTTTGGGTGGAATTTAGGTAGTAAAGGGTTTTTGTGCTAATCATGTAACTTCCTATCCGTGAGACGCTTTTGTTAAGACTAATGGCCTAATCCTATATGTCATGAAAAATTTTAAATTTTGTGCCAAAATTACCCTAACCGACATTTTCTCATGGTTTATTACACAAATACAATTGGACAAAGCAAATAATCAAGGATAAGCATAGTTTCAAATTTCCCATTTTATTTTCCCTCCCTACACTTAAACTGAACATTGTCCCCAATGTTCCCCGAAAGTATCAAAGTTATGATAATAGAAGGTAATGAAAAACGAAAGAAACTAATACTCCCATGATTAGCTCGGTAGGATCCGTGTGTGAAGTAGTGGTTAAATCCTTTTCAAGAGGAATGTATGCGTGAAAAGTTCCTTCCAATCTTTTGTTTCTTCTTCTTGATAAATAAAACCTGTACACTTGAAGAAAAGAAACGAAACCTTCGCGTAAAATCGACGGTAATAATATATATAAGACTCTACTAAACTAGGATATAATTCTTGTGGAATGGATGTTTCTGAATTTCGGAAAATTAAGACACGGAAAATTCTAAAAATTTATAAGTAGCTCGAAAACGAGAAAAAGTAACTGTTGTTTTACTCCTTCCCGACGCCGTTAGGTTGCGATCTGGCGCCGTCCAAAGTTATCTGACAAAAACTAGTCTGCGATTTTTCGGAAAAATTCGGAAAATTTACATATTTAGAATCTAGAAAAATTTCTGCAAAACATCCATTATGACTCGATACAAGCATTTGACTCGAACAAACACACATATATATCTTTCAATTAATTGTTATTCTCATGTTCACGTTTCTTTTGAAAACGTGTGTAATCCTCCCTACACTTATCCTTTATGTAAAATACCTTTATATGCAATTAAGACGAGGTTAAAAACAAAATAAAGCATTTTTACAAATTCAAACATGAGAATAAACAATCAATAAAAGATATACAACACACAAATAAAAATGAAAAACAAATACAAATGGGTTGCCTCCCAAGAAGTGCTTGTTTTTGTTCGAGTCACGAGCCTGACTCTACCCTTATTTAACGGATAAAGGGGAGGTTTTCCCTACACTTAGGTTTAAGTGCGGGTGATAGTAGCGATACACACCCTTAGGGTGGAAATTTACTACGTGAGGAGAGGGTGATAGGTGATTTATATGCTCAAAGGATTGTACTCCATTCATTATAACCTTACCTAAGTCTATTGGTATAGTGGGTCTCTCTCCTAAAAATGGATCATCTTCTATCAACTTCAAAAGATTCTTAGTTAAGGATCCATCATGACTTAATAAACCCGGTTTAAACCCATAATATTTCTTGTTATCAACCATGAATGGGTGATATAAGTGTGTAAGGTCATGAGTTACTCCTATATTAGCTTCCACTCTACATGGACTAGAGTCTACCACCTTTATCAAGAAACTACCCGGATTATTTATTTTGATGGGTGGATTGGGGCCTAATTTAATTCCAAGATTCACATCTAAAGACGGAAAATTGGGTAAGGTTTTTGGTTGAGGTTACGGTTCATCAAAATTAGGAACTTCCCTAGGACTAAGAGAGAGGTCATGACAACAAGCATCTAAACCGACATTCTCTAGTGGCGTTTGGTCCAAAGGTTCTATATCAATCGGGGTTCCTATAGTCTCTTCTACTTCTTCCGGAAAAGTTATAGGCGATGTGTGTTCCTCAAGTGATGGTAGGGCTTGTGGGCTTGGAGTTTCCATCTTATTCTCCATTATATCTAGATCTCCTAAATGTTCATCATGTGTTTTAGTATGATCTGACCCAAATACACTCCTAAGCATCTCAAATCCTTCTTTGGCCATTTCAAATTCTTGGTCCGATTCATAAGAATCATTCTCAAAAACTTGACTACTATGTTCTATTGGCTTAAAGGATTCCTCACGCGCTTTATCCATTTCCTCAAGTTGTACAAGCTGATGGTTTATGCATAGGAGGCTTTTCTGAAAAATTCTCCAGATGGTCTCACTAAAAGGAGTTGATCCTGACAACGATCATTGAATAGAAGCCACACAAACACAAAATATATCAAATCCATCCAACCTTACACCCGTCTCCTTTTGGATATCTCTAAGTTTACTCACAAAGTCATTAGAACAATGAAAACCAATCCAATCTGCGAAATTCAATTGTTCCTCATTTGTTAATGATTCAAATGCAATTTCACTTGCCATAGCGACAATTGAAAAGGGTTTTACGAACACAAACACAAAGAAGGGGATAGACTACAAGGAAGCTAATAAAAGAAAAATCTCACTTGATAGGAATCTTGTGAGTAGACCTAAACGAGATAGACTACTAACTACCTATTCTATTCCCGGCGTGGCGCCAAAACTTGATAACGCTACACGCGTCGTTCGTGGTCAAAGGAACTTCTTTTCGTCGAACAAGTTTTTCAACACCCTAGGCGGTGAACCTAATCGTTGTAGTGTAGTATTAGGGTAAGCCACGGTATTGATATCGTTCTCTAGGGAATAGGAATGCTAGTGAGAAGTTACTACGCTAAGGTTGGGGTTGAGGAAGATTATTTTTATCTTTTATATTTTTAAGGAAAGGAAAGGTACGAATCTCGGGGTTTGGATTTGGGGGTTGGTATTTCTACCGATTACTCTAATTATCTAATTATCTAATCTAAGGTGTATGTAGTCTATGTCTAATAATTGTGTGCTTGTATGATGGTTTAGATGTGTTTACTTAGGTTTTATTACTCCTTAATTATCTCCTATTGATGGTTGAATTGTCACGTCCTTATTCTTAATCGCGTTGTGTGTCTAAAGTCGTAGGGTATGCGTTTGTCCCAAACTCTTTGAACTTGCCAAAGGGTCTCGTCTACAAAAAAACCTCTAGGAATTATAAACTCTAACTCTAAGGCACTCTTTGGATGGTTTAGTCTACAACTGCTCTAAGTGTTATAGTCTAAGGTTCGCAAAGATTAATCAAGCATTAATTACACAACGAATGACCTATCGCATTACTAGATCATTAACAATTAAGATAAGAGACAACCAATCAATATTCAATAATTAAGTTCATATTCCCTAAGCAAACACACGAGTAAATTAGCCGGACATGGAGAACATGCAAGCATACACACAAGTAATTGAAGACATAATTGAATTAATGAAGTAAAACACTTATCTTGATGTAAGATAGGGTTTAGAACCCTAAAATACTGTACAAGACAACCTTGGTTCGGTTTAGATTTTTACTCCAAAAGACTACACACTAAAACTGAAAAATTCGGATTCTATATATAAGATTACAATTGCGACGGCGTCACCTTATGATTTGTGACGCCGTCGGGTCGCCGTCATTAGGATTTCGTCTTGGCCACGTTAGTCTTGCGACGGTGTCACCTTATGCTTGTGACGCCGTCTGGATCAAATCTAGGCCGTCTAAGTTGCGACGGCCTACTCTTTTAAAGCCTGACACCATCACTTGAAAATAAGCAATTTGGCTATTGTTCCGTCGCAGAAGTGCTCCGACGGCGTCATAGATTAGCGATGGACGCCGTCCCCTTGTATTTCAAAGACTTGAGTGTCTCGATTCTTGACTTTGGCCATTTTCTTTGTATATCCGCCTTTTCGTCCAAATAAGTGCCATTCCAAACAATTTGCCTTCAAGAGACCTAAAAGTGA
Organism: Chrysanthemum lavandulifolium; assembly: GCA_022545495.1. Classification (NCBI taxonomy): domain Eukaryota; kingdom Viridiplantae; phylum Streptophyta; class Magnoliopsida; order Asterales; family Asteraceae; genus Chrysanthemum; species Chrysanthemum lavandulifolium. The sequence continues at coordinate 224,853,265 of CM040243.1, read as the reverse complement.
AAAGGAACGATATTAAGTAATAACGGATACAAAAGTGATCAAATAAGGGCTTAAACGACCCCTCAAAAAGGTACATTTTAAAACCTTACCAGTGCTTGAGTGTGTGTGTGTGTGTTTTTCCCTTTGATATAACATCTCTTGTTCATCTTTCTCTCTACACACATATACGCATAACATATATCAAGTCACCATCTTTCTCATCTTTCCATCTTTCTTTATTGTTTCTTCTACGCATAACGTGGGTGTTTGTGTTCGTGTTTTACGTGTTTGGTTAGCTTGGTAAAGTGATAAGGGTTGATATATTTAAGGTCCTACAATTGGTATCAATCGCCTAACAATGGTTTAGGAGTGTTGTGTTACGTTTTTTGCTCAAACTTTACACAAAAGGTTGCATTTTTTATTTAAAACCGTGAGTTTTTGTTATAAAGGTTTGATTTTTACGTGGTTTTAAGCTTAAAGTTGTAGACTTTATTGATCTTTAAGTGTTTTAGAAGAAGTTCGTGCAAAAGAAATCATTTGGAAACGTGCTTTTGGGTGAAAAATTCGTGTTTTTGCATTTACGGGAGTTTTACAGAAGAAACTTTTGGTCAAAACCCTCTTTTACGCGTAAGAAAAAGTCAAAACCCTAGTTTCCTACGCGTAAGGTCTACGCGTAAGAATTGAGTTTTTACGCATAAGCTTTTGGTGCAGATTCTTCGAGCTTCAACGGTTACTCAGTGCTTCCCTCACTTGGATAAGTTTGTGGAACACTTCGACTTGTTGATATCTTTCACGCTTAGATGCGTGTGAAGGAGTTTGGTTTTAAACCTAATCTTACGCCTAAGCAGAAAGCTTATGAGTAAGCACTTTACGCATAAGTTAAATCTTACGCGTAAGGTACTCTACTTCTAAGTATAAAGTTTACGCATAAGCTTACGTTTAACCTTAAGTTTACGCGTAAGTCTGGGGCTACGCATAAGCATCATCTTACGCCTAAGGAAAGTTACGCATAAGCAATCCTACGCATAAGCACAATTTCTACGCTTAAGAACAGGTTTACGAGTAAGATCTTAAGCAAAACTTCAAACGGCCATAACTTTTGAACCGTAACTCCGTTTTCAGCGTTCTACCCATCAGAACGACTGTGAGAACAAGGAGAATGACACACCGAATAAAATATAGTTTATTTGGGTCAACCTTCGAGTCCTAAAAACGCTCCGAACAGAAGTTATTGAGGTTTTTAAGTTTTTAGACCAAATTTTCACTACAACAACCGAGCTTAATCTTCATCAAACACAACTCCTTTATCGTTGAATTGATCCTACATCAACTTTATCATCAAATACCTTCATCAATGGAAAATCAACAAGACATTCATGCAGCCAGTGCCGAAAACCGTCCTCCTATGTTGGAAAAAGGTGGATATCTTCAATGGACAAGTCGTATGATCCGCTACATCAAGACCAAACCTAATGGAAAACTCATGATTCAATCCATTACGAATGGACCCTTCAAGCCTCGACCAGTCCAAAACCCTGGAAATCCTGATGCAACACCTCCCGTCCCACCATCTTTTCGTGTTCAAAATGAATCCGAATACACGGACGAGGATAACAAACAGGTTGAAGCGGATGACATGGCAATACAAATTGTCCAAGCGGGTTTACCGAGAGACATCTTTCTTTTGTGGACGGTGTGAAGCTGCTACGAAATGTGGGAGCGTGTTAGACGGCTTTGTTATGGAGCGAAATTGGTCAACAAGACACGGAGAATAAGTCGCTAGCTGCATGGGAGAAGTTTACATCTACTCCGGGAGAATCCATTGAATCCTACTATGGAAGGTTTTGCACTTTGATGAATGAGCTTATCAGAAACAAGTTGCCACCCAGAACTATCGTGAGTAACATCAAATTTCTCAACAATCTTCTAGAAGAATGGGGACGATATGTCACTATTGTCAACCAAACAAAGTGTTGGGAATAATCTGTTACCACTGATAGTTGTGGAAGACACTGCTTGGATTACACTAGCAGTGGAAATGTATTACCACTGCTATTAGGAAAACATGTCTAGATAAGTATAGAAAAGATCTTGTGTATATTCTATATTGTTAGCTTTATACTTATCTTGTAAAGGACTCCTTGTACTATAAAAGGAGGTCCTAGGTCATTGTCTTAGGTATGAACGAACTTACATACATACAGCTTCAAGGTGTAACCCTAGTGATATGCTAAGATCACTCGTATTATTCATTAATAATATTGGAGCTTAAGTTTTGTGTTTAATCTGTGTTTACTTACAATACATCATACAATCCGTCTTCTAAGTATTACTAAGTAAATTCCGCGTGCTCATTAATATTATACAAAATATCATTGACACAAGTGTGTGTCGAGATCCATCAAGTGGTATCGAGCGAAGGTTACGATATTTTGTTTTAGAAGATCCAAGGAATAAGCTTAACCTACTCACTCAATTCAATTGAGATGGAAAACAACAGTCCAACTCCTCTACACCAAGGCTACCTAAGCTCAAACTTAATGAGTTTGAGATGTGGAGATCTTGATTGAGCAATACTTTCTCATTCGGGACTATGCTCTTTGGGAGATCATCTTAAATGGTGATTCTTTCCACCTGTGACAAAGACACGAAGGTTGGTGACACGAGATGTGGTAGCAGTTTACGTGCTCGAATCTAATCTTGAAAAGGCAATGAAGAAGTGTTAGGATCGTATTTATGGATGATATGGTGATTCGGGAGGTCTTGGAAGATGGAAGAAACCCATCTTCAAGTTAGAGAGAGAAACAAGAGAAGGGAGAGAACTATGTGATATTTTATTGAAAGGTGAAAGGCTTACACAAGAAATCTCACCCTCCATGGAAGTATGGAGGGTTTATATACCCAAACACATACATCTATGGGTAATTGACATAACAAGCCCATGTGTTTAAGGTAACAAAGATAGAAACATAATCCGTCAATGTCGTTCCATTTACGAGTTAGGAGCGATTCCAACAATCTTCCCCAATTGGACGACATAAGGGATTACTTACAACATTTACTTCAAATATAGAAAACAAATAAAGAAAGGTCTTCATAAGCTCTTCAAGTGCGAGAGGATGATGAAAGTTTACGCCTTTGTCTTCTTCGGTACCTTGACTTGAGAACCGTTTTCTTCACTTGTAGGCAAATGATGTAATATGCATAAATTGGATTAACTTCCCCAATTCATGCCGCATGTCTTTAGCGACTTCTCCGTACACTCCTTTTGGCGAAGTTTCAATCGACTTCCCCAAACCGACAACCGTCTTCAGCAGATTCGAAACTTTGATGTAGTGAACATTTCTAACTTTGACGTTTTCGACGCAGCGGAATTTGTAGATGAGCGATAAACCACACAAGGTAACTCGACTTGTTGCGGAAAATCCGTTCGGGGTAACATGCAAGAAATCAACAAGATCTTCTCACATATATAGATGCTTCACACCAAACAAACCACGAAAGACGAAATGAAGCGACTTCCCCCCGAATGTTGCGGTCTTATCGGAATAATAGTTACCAGTGAATCTGCAATTACTCGATAAAATGACCGTGTGTGAGGCATCACAACATCATATTTAGGTAACTTCACGCACGATAACTATGTAAAAGTGAGACGATAACACCAAAGTGAGACGTTTGAACCACAAATCGTTTCATTTCTTCCCCCTGATTGAAGAAATTCATGAAAGGAAACGGGTTTTTGAAAAAAAATCCAAAAACATCAAAGAAGCAGGGAACACCTATACTCTCTTCCCCCCCGATGTTTTCAACGAATCAGAATCATACACCACGATATTGATGATGAAATTGGAGACATCGAAACCATGTATGTTCAATTAATCGAACAAGTGTGAAGTACCATAAATATCTTGTGAGAATCACCACCGATAAAACTTCTCTACTCGTGTATACTCTTCTCATTAACTCTTTACCGACCCCATTATCATTCGACGGCTTTTGTAGTGACTCTTGATGGAGAAAAACCCAATATGATGAACTTGAGAATGAAGTAGTATAACCCGAACTTGTGACTTAAACTTGCACTATTGTCAGACAAAGAACCCTTTTTCTTAACTCCATCGAAAAAAGGTAAACTTAAAGTTTCTCAAATTATCCACACTTAGTGTGACACTTGAGCACAACAACGTAACTCCTTAAAAGTGATAGTTATAAGCTTTGAGCACAATAACGTAACTCCTTACATCAGGTTCAACTAGATAACTCAAGTCTTTGTCATTCGAAACGGCTAAAGCTCGAACAAGGATCTCAAAGAATCATGCATCCAACCAACCCCGATATCTTCAAGATACTAAGTACACGCACCCGTGATATCCCACTTCAACCTCAAATAAATAATAGTGAATTCACGCCGTAGTCACATCTTGCGGTTAAATGCTCAAAAACTAGCCTTCATTAACGGCTAAGATGAACTTTGATAATGGTTTTTCCCGATCTTGTCAAAAAATGTATCCCCGTGAAATTTTGTCATACCAAAAATACCACTCATTAACGCCAATAATACTTCAATGTATTAAAAATACATTTTAGTCCATAATACTATGACACTCCAACGTGGCCCAAACAAATTAATGCGTCCATAAAACCAATCCAAAAAAAACATATCCAACAATTTTTTTTTTGTGATAAGGTCCCGGTTAGAGGATAGGCTGAGGTGTTGGGCCCAAGACAAGTCATGAAGCCCGATCCATTTGTGATGATATACCCGATCCAAGCAGTTGGAATCCGATTTAAGTGATATAACAGACTCACTTATCACAACATGACCTAACCCTAAACACACACTTATCATAATATCCGCCTCTTTCCTATACTCCTCTCACCAAATACATATTTCTGCTCATATCAGGCAGTCAAACCAAACCGATCAACAAAAATCATTAGACACATATCATCCCAGTTATCACCAACATCAATTATACGCAGCCTATACCATGTTTTTATCTCTTACGAATCAAGAAAATACAAGAGTATTACAAGATCCGTTGGGGTCTAAGGTAGGTATTAATATGTTTTCGAGTCTAATTAACGAATCAAAGAAGAGTTGCAACAGTTATTGTTGTAAACTCTCTTTATATTCGGATAGAATCAAAATCTATGATGAATCATTTTTTCGTGTTTGAGACCTATTGACTTTGAATCACACGAAGTGAACGAGACTGAGATTCAATATAATTAGATTCGAGTTTTTTTGTTTTGATTAGTTTTTCAGTCCGAGTATTGATGAGGGGATTGAGAAAGATTAGGTTTGTTGGAGTTTATGTTGGGGTTTTGATTAGTGTGGTATTTGGTTTTGTTTGTGGTCATGTCTTGGTTATCTTTACGCATAACTGCTTCTTCTTGTCATTTTTACGCATAAGGTTTTTTTCATTTCTGCTCATTAATTTCTTACGCGTAACATGCTTATGCGTCAGGCATACGCGTAACATTGCTTATGCGTAGCCTATTCTTACGCGTAAGCCAAGGCTTATGCGTAAGAGCATATGCGTAACTTTTCATACGCGTAACTTCACAGCTACGCGTAACACCTCTGAAGATTCCCCTTATGCGTAAGTTTAGGGTTTTGACCCGTGTTGACTTTTTTCGGCGATGTATTCTGATGCGTGCCAAACAGTCAAGCTAAATCACACAAGCCCGCCACTTGTGAATGGCGGACCGTAACCAGCTTAAAACGGCCTAAGCACGAATGCAATGAAGATCTGAGGAGTATAGGGTCTCCCGGTCGTTATGTCCCAATGAGCTATGCGATGAATTATCAAACGTTTAGTGATCGGGAAATTTGAACAGAAAGGGATTTGAATGTGATTATAACTACAGAAAAAAGCCAACAAATTAAAACGGCTTAAATGCAAATTAAAGGAAATTAAAAAGATAAAATCTATTAAATAAACGCTATCACTATATTTAAAATGATGTTTTTGTTTTTATGTTTTTATAAAACTGAAATTAAAATTTACGCGACGTACAAATTAAAAAGTGAAACTTACACAATATTAACCCTAAAAATATGGAAATGATATTTTTATAAACCTAATGATAAAAGAAACTTTTTTAGAAAAAGAAAACTATTTTTATGACTAATTATCTAATTATTATTAATTAAAAACTATTTTTAACTATTTAATAATTAACCAAAATACAAGAAATTAGGAAACAAAGCTAGAAAAATGAAATTATGAAATGGAAAAGTCTAAAATAACAAACTAGAATTTTCAAAACTATTTTTGTATTTTTCAGATTAGTTTTCTATTTTCTACCAATTTTAAACTAATTTAATCTAATTAAAATTGTGAAAAATACCAAATAAAAGTGGAAAAATAAGGAAAAATCTTTTTTATGCTTTTTATATTTTTCTTAAACTAAGAAAATTGAAAAATTATTTTTTGGAACTTTTTCTCAATTATTTTCAATAAAAGCTAATTAAAAATTGATTAATAACTATTTAAATTGAGAAAAATAGCAAATAAAGACCAAAAATTATGAAATCTTCAGGAAAATTCTAAAATGAAATTATTAATCTATGAAAAATGAAAAACAAGCAGCTTATGTGACAGAAATGGAAGCTATAGTGCAACGACTAGTGAAATGTTTACTCAAAATAAGCTAGCAAGCTAATAAGGTAACCAAACAGTGAAAGAAGCTCAAGTACACTAGAATAAGCTAATTGCAACTGAATCTAACTACTCCTAACAAGCCTAAAGCTCAGAACCTTGATTATAGCTAACTGCTATTACTATCCAAACAGTGGTTCAGGTCCACTGTTTGAGCTTATGCACAAGCTCAACTAATAAGCTAATCAGAAAACCAAATAAGCAGTCCTAAACACTACCTGACAAGTTACAATTGTGCAAAAATCCAGGCTCAAACTCTTAGAAATGAAGCAGATGAAACAGATGCAATACTACGATTCACACTCGAGTGTGAGCAGGCGAATAATGGCTAATTGAGGAGCTTATTTGAAGCTCAAAATGATAAGCTCGATTTGACAAAAAGTGATTATCGATCTAGACCAAGTGAAAATCAAGTATCCAAGGTTTGAAACATGAATCTCAAAGATGAATTAGAAATTGAATCACAAAGTTTTGTGAAAACACTATTTGTGTGTTTTGACTATTTAAGAACGTAATTACAATTTTGACTAAAGTGACTTTTGATCCAAAACAATGAGCGATTATGATGTTTAAACACTAAGTATGATTACCAAAATCTAGATATACCAGATTCAAACCAATTTGCAACTTATGATACTTACTGATTTTAACAGATGCAACCACAAGATCAGATACAAGCTGATTTTGACTATTTGAGCTAAACTGCAATCAACAAGACCTCAAATGTCTTCCAAATATCTACTTAAGCAAGTATCAACTGCCTCTATCTGTTTAACTACTCTATATCTCAGATAAATCAGCTATGCCAAACACTACTTAAGCTACTAATTAATGAAGTAAATGACAGATAATGAATAGATCAAGCTAAACAAGCATCAACACAGATCAAACACTACTAATAATCACTTAATAACAGATCAAACACAGATTAAATGATCAATAACAGATTTGGTACTTACAAAATTCCATAGCCACTGTGGCTAGCAAAATGTGAACCAAGGACCTCTAACCTATATAATCCAACCCAGATAACTGTAAATCACCCCATTTCCAAACCTGCATCAACCCATCCCCATTTCTGCACCATTTTTGCTCATGTTGACTTTTGTTGACCAAGGCCCAAAAGTGAATGAAACTGAAGTTTAAGCTTATACAAAGCTTTAATAAGCTTCTATAAGCTTGTTTGATACTGTAACTAAGCTGTTGAAAGTTTAAACACAGGAGTTTGAAAATCAAAATCTCAACAGTGGGTATAAAATGTGGAAACTGATCATTACTTGGAATTCAAACTTGAAATGAGTTGGAACTTACTTAAATACTGTTATTTGATACAAAATAAGCTTGAAAATACAGATTGAAACTATTTAAGACAAGTTAACTACAAAACGACATACATTATGAAAAACTAAAAACTAACTTCTTGCTTGATGCTTCCCTTGGTCTTTTATATACCCAAGTCTTCTTCTCTCTCCTCTATGAATAGTTCCCACCAACAATTTAGGCCCTAGGATGGCTGCAAATGATCTTGGCGTTTAAAGTAATTTTGGCGCCAAACTTGGTTTAACAATTTGGAGGTGCAAGGGGGGTAGGTATGGGCGCATTTAATGATCCTTTGGAGTTAAGTGTTTGGAGGGGGTGTAGGTGATGATGGTTGAGTGTATCGAGGAGGTTGCAGGGGGAAATGATGGAAATGGCTTTCGTGAGGAGAGAGGAAAGGGTGTGGGTCAAACTTCATTTGACCGGTATTTTAATAACAAGGTGGGTTGGTTTCGGGTTTAAACCGGGTAAATGATTTGGGCCAGGGGTTATAGTTTGGGCTTGGGTTTTTAATTAGGGTCCGGTTGGTTTTGTGTAAGTAATAACACCAAGGACCAATAATGCAATTCTTCCAAACTAAGGGACCAATTCTGTAACTTATGAAGAGTAGTCAAAGGGCTGGTCTTGCCAAGCTTTAATAATCCAAGGGCTAATTTAAACATTTTTGAAACTCCAAGGATTAATTTTGACCAATTTAAAAGCCCAGGGACCAAAACTGTAATTTTCTCAAAACTTTTAGATTTTCCACCAAAGGACTAAATATGACAATTTGTGATTCAAAAAGGACCTTTGATGATTTTTCTTTTGAAATTTTGACTCAGGGACTATTTTTGACAATTTTAGAAACTTGGGGGACTAAAACTGCAATTTTTGCAAATTTGATATGTTTTCATCGATTTTGATATTTTGCATTTAAAACACATAAAACACGATTTGTGATATTTTGATCATTTTGATGTGTTTCGAGTGTTTTCGATGATTTTGCGATTTATTTTGTACAAAATGATGAGTATTTAGACACTCATCAATCCCCACATCGAGATATTGCTAGTCCCTAGCAATGATTTGAGAAAACATAATGGATTTTAATCTCTTTACCAAAAGCCATTACTTCGGAGTAGCCAAATATTTCAGTTCAAGTAAGAACCATGGTACACCGATAACCATGTGATTTTGAGCAAACCACCGACTTTCAACGGATTTGATTTTGTCTTTACCGAAGCCGCACCTTCCGGACTAGCCAACTCTTAGATAAATTATCGAATTATCTTTGGTGGTGATTACCAATTATGGTTTTTCCACTACCTTTACCACAAGCCATAATCTTGCGGGCTAGCCAACTCTTCACTTTTTAGGATATGGTGAAATTTGAATACCATACAATTTTGGGCAAATTGCAAGTCGTCAACGGATTTGAGAAATCTTTACCAAGAGCCGTTTGCTCTGGATTAGCCAATCCTTTAGTCTTACTGAGACATGGCGGATCGATAACCAAATGAGTAAGTGTAAACACTTACTCCAAAAAATTTTGGCCAAAACGGGAATTAGTATAATTATATGATGAAATTGTGAGAATTCCCCACACTTAGAAATGAATATTGCCCTCAATATTCAAAGTCTTGCGGTTATGCCGAAACAAAGAACGAAAAGGGAAATACTACGGCCATTATTTAGAAAGATTTTTTTTTTTTTTTTTTTTTTTTTTTTTTTAAACATGTGGGCAACCCCCACACTAGGGTGGTAGAAAGGGGTAAGAAGTCGAAATATGGGTGAAAACCCATATGGCATGCTCTTGTTTTTGATTTCCAGTCGCTAGCTTGACTCGACCCGCGTCGATTGTTCATGGGGAAAGTGACGTGGAAAACCAATCTCGATCGGACTTTCGTTCACAATGTTAATAAACATATGAACATCGAAAGTTCCACACCGACGAGATATAACCGCGGTATTGTTTAATAGTAGAAACTATAAGGGATGATACGGGGTCAAAGATGGTGTCCTCATTCCGAAAGAGAAAAGGAAAGAGCAACCACACCATCGTGAAGAATGGAATAAAGGCGTACATGAGAATGCATGTCCATTCCTCGTGAGAGAGAAGCAAATCACCGGTTTGACATCTTTAAGCTTAAACTTGAAGCTTAGATGGTGATTGTCAAGAAGATGTCCGGGAGGAGGATGGGAAATGGTTCTTCAATCAATGAGACTTTCCGAAAAAGGATGTCTCCTCCGGATCAAGGTAAGTGTTATCAATTCCGTTGGAATTGACTCATCACTAAGAAATGCATCGACTTCATTCCAAAGTTGTCATCTTCCTCATCGGGAGTGAGAGAAGGGATGGAAGAGTCGGGAATAAGACTAGAAGATGATGGATCATTTTGAGCAATTCATCAATGGGAAGAATGTCTCCCATTGGATCACAAACATCATCATCCAACTCGGATGGCAAGAGAGTTTGGTTTCATCCACGAGTTAACAAACTCGATGCGACAAGCGATGCCGGAGGTGGGACAAGTGGTGTGCTCTTAGAGCTAGCGGTTTCCACCACTTCCGATGAAGTCTCCGATTCTAGATCATCGTCATCATCATCAAGAACACTCTTGACTTCCACGGTACGACTTTCAAACCATTTGTTTGAACCGGGGTAATTTTCAAAGCTTTGAGCTCAAAGACGTTTTGGTGAACACTCTTAACCGTGAAATTTGAGAGTGTTGCATTGATTCTTTAGATTTTGATCAATTGTGGCAACACTCTGTTTGTACAAAGGTTTGGAGTTCGGTTGATATTTAACGTGAGCTCTTCGTTGTCAACCCGTATGGTCAACTCTTGACAAACACATCGATCGAGCACGACTCGTTCTTAAGAAAGCTCTCCCAAGATGAGGGAACTCTAGGATGCGCATCAAGTCTACTACAACAAAGTCGGCATGAAGTGATACTTTCCCACTTTCATCACGACATCCTCGGCTATCCCAGTGGACGAGTTACAGTGCAGTCCGCTAGCTCGAGTGTCATACGAGTGGATGAAAGTTCGGGAAGAGCGGTTTCTTCCATCGAGAGTGGCATGAGGTTAATGCTAGCGCCAAGATCGCCAAGGCGGAGCATTGAAACATCCCAAGAAATCACACGGATTAAAACTCGCCGGGGTCTTCAAGCTTTCGGGAAGCTTATTAAGAATGGTGCTGAGCATTGCTCATTGAGAGGAGTTTAGCCATCTCGATAGCTTATCTTTGTTGGTGAGTAAGCCTTTAGCGTGGATGCAAATTTAGTCATTAGAACGAGAGCATCACGAAGCTTATATCAAAGTGAAGCTCATTGAAGATTTGGAAAAATTTTCCATTTGCTCTTTGTTTTGTCTTTGAGCTTCTCATCATTCATTCTTGATGGGTAAGGAAGTCGACTAGACTTTTGAGCCGGGATGGAAGTGTTTTACGGCTCAACATTTTCTTCGAACATCGGGTTCCGGACTTAAAGCTTGGACTACCGAAGGTGGGACGTGTCTTGATGCCGTGGGCTTGAATAATGCACCTTGTCCGTTGTCTCCTTGGTAACTTGACTAAATGCCACGGGAGGAGGGGCATAGGAGTCGAAGGTCCATTGTCGTCTTACCACTACAGTGGTGACGGCTTTAACTCGGCATTGGGATTGGGAATAGTATTGCACAGGAGTCCTCCGGAAGATGATGAAGCTTTGTTTATATTCATGTTCATGAAAGCGCTCATCATATTCTTTAACTCATTGTCTGCCGAGACATTGTGGTATCAATTTCCTTTTAAGCTCAACTCTCATATTATTGATCCGAGTTTGCATTGAGCATGTTTGACTCGGTCATTTTCATGAAGTCATTTGGCATGGGAGCTTGAGGAGGTGGTTGATAACTTTGATGATTAGGAGCTTGATAAGGTTGGTTGAAATTGTTCCGGTTTTGATTGAAATTTTGAGAGTTATTGAAATTTTGTCCTTGATTGAACAAAGCGATTTTGATTGCCATGGTTTTGATTGCCATGGTTTTGCACAGAGGAAAACCGGTGGTGTCATACCGCTAGGTGCAGTAGTGAGGATCACTTGTGGTCGGTATTGATTGTGGTTTACGAAGCTACGGAGCTTGGTAAAGGAAGCATCGGTTGCTTGACAATCATAATCGCGTGTGGACCACTACAAGTTTCACACACCTTGTTTATGGCTTTGATTGGTTCCGCTTATGAATTTCGCTTTTGATTTCCTTCACTTCTTTTATCATACAATGGATGATGTCCGTTAGAGCTGACTAACGGAGCGGCTAACTTCGGAAGAGTTACCGGATGAAGAAGCGAGTGTTCGAACATTGACTTTGTTGCGAGAAATAGGAACTTTGATTTACTCTCGCAAATTTCAAGCACATCTTTAGGTCTACGATTCAAGATATTTCCACCGCGGATGCATTCAAGGAATCTTGATCATTACCGTTCAACCCATTGTAAAAGATATTAACTTGTTGAAGCTCCGTGAATTCATGATGGGGCATTTCACGAGGAGATCTTTGAATCTCTCCCATGCCTCTCCAAAATTTTCATTGAAATTTTGACGAAATCCGAAATTTCATTTTAAGATTAGTCGTCTTTGATGGAGGAAAGAAATAGTTGACAAACTTTTGAACAAGATCCTCCCAAGTTTCGATGGATCGAGGGGTTCTTTTTCCACCAAATCCGGATGCCCCTCAGTGAGAATGGAAATAGCATCAACTTGATCACTTTTGTGGCACATCCTTGAAATTGATAGTTGAAGTCAACTTGTTAAACCAACGGATGTGTGCATACGGGTCTTCTCGATCGGACCGCGGAATTGATTTGTAGACACAAGTTGGATCAAATGTGTCTTCAATTCAAGTGATCGAATTGATAAGCGGTAAAACGATGGCATCTCCATAACCCTCGGTGGGTGCACGGAGCATTTCGCCATAATGCGCTCGCTCGCCATGTTGTTGTTTGAAATAGTACGAATCTCGGGTTCGACTATTTGGGCAAAGACGTCACGAGAGCGTCTTCTTGGAATTTCGCTAGATCACGCAAAGGACTCAATGATCTAGAAGAGCGAGTGCGCATGCACTAGAGATAACTCTAAGGAATCTCGAGTTAAGAAGAGAAATGGGAATTATGAAAATCTTTCGGATGAGAATGAGAATTATGAAGGCGTTTTATAAAAATGGGGTGAGGAGAATCTTTATGGGTTTTACGGTTTCAAACGTCGATATCACAACAAAATCAATTAACACAAGATCGAGGCAAAACAACGATGAACTTAACCAATAATCACAATATGAATGGCTTCTTTGAAAAAGGTACACCAATCACAAGGACACAAAGGCAAGTTTTAAATCTTTAGTTCGGGAACTTATTATGGTCGCACCCCAGTTAGGTAGTGCCTTCGCCTTGGTTTCGGTGGTCATCTTTTAAGTTGTTATTATTAAAGAAAAGCAGCGAATCTTTTGTATTTTTATTATTTGATACATATATATAAACAAAAGAAAAATATTTTTGTGTTTTATACGTTTTGGATGTTTTGGGTTTTGGATTTTTTTTTTAGAAAAATATGGATATATATATAGATAGATAGATGGATCATATGAACAAATGAGTGAGTATTCAAACAACTAATCGCTAGACGTAAGACAATTAGCTTGACTCCCGCGGCGTAAAAATTTGATGCGTGCCAAACAGTCAAGCTAAATCACACAAGCCCGCCACTTGTGAATGGCGGACCGTAACCAGCTTAAAACGGCCTAAGCACGAATGCAATGAAGATCTGAGGAGTATAGGGTCTCCCCGGGTCGTTATGTCCCAGCGAGCTATGCGATGAATTATCAAACGTTTAGTGATCGGGAAATTTGAACAGAAAGGGATTTGAATGTGATTATAACTACAGAAAAAAGCCAACAAATTAAAACGGCTTAAATGCAAATTAAAGGAAATTAAAAAGATAAAATCTATTAAATAAACGCTATCACTATATTTAAAATGATGTTTTGTTTTATGTTTTATAAAGCGAAATTAAAATTTCTGTGACGTATAAATTAAAAAGTGAAACTTACACAATATTAACCCTAAAAATATGGAAATGATATTTTATAAACCTAATGATAAAAGAAACTTTTTAGAAAAAGAAAACTATTTTATGACTAATTATCTAATTATTATTAATTAAAACTATTTTAACTATTTAATAATTAACCAAAATACAAGAAATTAGGAAACAAAGCTAGAAAAATGAAATTATGAAATGGAAAAGTCTAAAATAACAAACTAGAATTTTCAAAACTATTTTTGTATTTTTCAGATTAGTTTTCTATTTTCTACCAATTTTAAACTAATTTAATCTAATTAAAATTGTGAAAAATACCAAATAAAAGTGGAAAAATAAGGAAAAATCTTTTTTATGCTTTTTATATTTTTCTTAAACTAAGAAAATTGAAAAATTATTTTTTGGAACTTTTTCTCAATTATTTTCAATAAAAGCTAATTAAAAATTGATTAATAACTATTTAAATTGAGAAAAATAGCAAATAAAGACCAAAAATTATGAAATCTTCAGGAAAATTCTAAAATGAAATTATTAATCTATGAAAAATGAAAAACAAGCAGCTTATGTGACAGAAATGGAAGCTATAGTGCAACGACTAGTGAAATAAAATTACTCAAAATAAGCTAGCAAGCTAATAAGGTAACCAAACGGTGATGTAAGCTCAAGTACACTAGAATAAGCTAATTGCAACTGAATCTAACTACTCCTAACAAGCCTAAAGCTCGGAACCTTGATTATAGCTATCTTCTATTACTATCCAAACAGTGGTTCAGGTCCACTGTTTGAGCTTATGCACAAGCTCAACTAATAAGCTAATCAGAAAACCAAATAAGCAGTCCTAAACACTACCTGACAAGTTACAATTGTGCAAAAATCCAGGCTCAAACTCTTAGAAATGAAGCAGATGAAACAAATGCAATACTACCTGATTCACACTCAAGTGTGAACAGGGCAGATAGTGGCTAATTGAGGAGCTTATTTGAAGCTCAAAATGATAAGCTCAGATTTGACAAAAAGTGATTATCAGATCTAGACCAAGTGAAAATCAAGTATCCAAGGTTTGAAACACTGAATCTCAAAGATGAATTAGAAATTGAATCACAAAGTTTTGTGAAAAACACTATTTGACAGGTTTTGACTATTTAAGAACAGAATTACAATTTTGACTAAAGTGACTTTTGATCCAAAACAATGAACTGATTATGATGTTTAAACACTAAGTATGATTACCAAAATCTAGATATACCAGATTCAAACCAATTTGCAACTTATGATACTTACTGATTTTAACAGATGCAACCACAAGATCAGATACAAGCTGATTTTGACTATTTGAGCTAAACTGCAATCAACAAGACCTCAAATGTCTTCCAAATATCTACTTAAGCAAGTATCAACTGCCTCTATCTGTTTAACTACTCTATATCTCGGATAAATCACTATGCCAAACACTACTTAAGCTACTAATTAATGAAGTAAATGACGGATAATGAATAGATCAAGCTAAACAAGCATCAACACGGATCAAACACTACTAATAATCACTTAATAACGGATCAAACACATTAAATGATCAATAATGATTTGGTACTTACAAAATTCCATAGCCACGTGGCTAGCAAAATGTGAACCAAGGACCTCTAACCTATATAATCCAACCCAGATAGCGTAAATCACCCCATTTCCAAACCTGCATCAACCCATCCCCATTTCTGCACCATTTTTGCTCATGTTGACTTTTGTTGACCAAGGCCCAAAAGTGAATGAAACTGAAGTTTAAGCTTATACAAAGCTTTAATAAGCTTCTATAAGCTTGTTTGATACTGTAACTAAGCTGTTGAAAGTTTAAACACAGGAGTTTGAAAATCAAAATCTCAATAGTGGGTATAAAATGTGGAAACTGATCATTACTTGGAATTCAAACTTGAAATGAGTTGGAACTTACTTAAATACTGTTATTTGATACAAAATAAGCTTGAAAATACAGATTGAAACTATTTAAGACAAGTTAACTACAAAACGACATACATTATGAAAAACTAAAAACTAACTTCTTGCTTGATGCTTCCCTTGGTCTTTTATATACCCAAGTCTTCTTCTCTCTCCTATATGAATAGTTCCCACCAACAATTTAGGCCCTAGGATGGCTGCAAATGATCTTGGCCGTTTAAAGTAATTTTGGCGCCAAACTTGGTTTAACAGCTGGAGGTGGGCAGGGGTAGGTATGGGGCGCATTTAATGATCCTTTGGAGTTAAGTGTTTGGAGGGGGGGTGTAGGTGATGATGGTTGAGTGTATCAGGATGTTGCAGGGGGGGGAAATGATGGAAATGGCTTCTCGTGAGGGAGAGAGGGAAAGGGTGTGGGTCAAACTTCATTTGACCGGTATTTTAATAACAAGGTGGGTTGGTTTCGGGTTTAAACCGGGTAAATGATTTGGGCCAGGGGTTATAGTTTGGGCTTGGGTTTTTAATTAGGGTCCGGTTGGTTTTGTGTAAGTAATAACACCAAGGACCAATAATGCAATTCTTCCAAACTAAGGGACCAATTCTGTAACTTATGAAGAGTAGTCAAAGGGCTGGTCTTGCCAAGCTTTAATAATCAAGGGCTAATTTAAACATTTTGAAACTCAAGGATTAATTTTGACCAATTTAAAAGCCAGGGGACCAAAGCGTAATTTTCTCAAAACTTTTAGATTTTCCACCAAAGGACTAAATATGACAATTTGTGATTCAAAAGGACCTTTGATGATTTTTCTTTTGAAATTTTGACTCGGGGACTATTTTGACAATTTTAGAAACTTAGGGGACTAAAGCGTAATTTTGCAAATTTGATATGTTTTCATCGATTTTGATATTTTGCATTTAAAACACATAAAACACGATTTGTGATATTTTGATCATTTTGATGTGTTTCTGAGTGTTTTCAGATGATTTTGCAGTTTATTTTGTACAAAAATGATGAGTATTTAGACACTCATCATATTCCGACCAAGAATCTGTCCAGATTCATAGTAACCCATAAAAAGTGACTAAAATGCATTAGATTTTACCCATTTGACCACAAAATACCGACCACTTGACCATAGTATTTGACTATTTTCACGGATATGGACAAAAACGTGATAAGTGTTATTTGTGACAAAACTGATTGGACAGTGATAGATTGACACAAACAGATACTTGTAAACAGTGATACCACAACACTCTTTGAACCAAAAGAATACATAAGTTTTTTATAAAAAAATAAACTATTAAGACAATATAATAAAAAAAAACTGTGAAAGATTATTTCAAAACAGTTTAAAAAAAAACATATTTTTGACAAGATATAACATCACACAAATCAACCATAACTAACACCGACCTGTCTCTTGATACCAATGTTAGGATCGTATTTATGGATGATATGGTGATTCGGGAGGTCTTGGAAGATGGAAGAAACTCATCTTCAAGTTAGAGAGAGAAACAAGAGAGAAGGGAGAGAACTATGTGATATTTTATTGAAAGGTGAAAGGCTTACACAAGAAATCTCACCCCTCCATGGAAGTATGGAGGGGTTTATATATCCAAACACATACATCTATGGGTAATTGACATAACAAGCCCATGTGTTTAAGGTAACAAAGATAGAAACAGTAATCCCGTCAATGTCGTTCCATTTACGAGTTAGGAGCGATTCCAACAAGAAGAATGATCTAAAGGCTAGAAGTTTGTTGCTGATGACTCTTCCTAGAGACCAGATCATTGCATTCAACAAGTTCAAGTCAGCTAAAGAACTCTTTGAAGAGATTTGCTCTGTGTTTGGTGGTAATGATGCTACAAAGAAGACACAAAAGACATTGTTAAAGCAAAGTTATGAAAACTTCTGCTTCAAGCAATGACTCTCTTGATAGCATCTTCACCAAACTTGAAGATTGTTACACAATTGATCGTGTTTGGCATTGAGGTAGAAAAGGAAGACCTCAATTTGAAGTTTCTAAGAAGTTTCCTTGAGTTTCAAACTAATGTTCTTGTGCGGGAAAACATAGCGAGATATTGAAACAATGAAGCTCAATGATCTTTACAACAACTTTAAACTCATTGAACAAAGGCGAAGAAGGTGGAAACTTAGTACAAGCTCAAGCGACTTGGCTTTGATGTCAACCTCTATTGGCAAGTGATGATTCGAAGATGGTGTGATGATGATATTGCCTTCTTTGGTTCTCAGTTTCCTTTGGTAATGTTAGTGTTACCGCTGCAGGTTCAAAGAAGAAGATTGCTTTGGTATTGGAGATCCTCGTTTTATGCTTTTATCTCCACTCAAGTTAATGGCTCTATATTAACTCATGAAGACATAGAGCAAATTGATGAAGATGACTTGGAAGAGATGGACATAAAGTGGCGATAGCTCTTCTTAGCATGAGGGCTAGGAAATTCTACAAGAAGGCGGCAAGCCTATTCACATCAATGGTAGTGGCTGCAGGCTTTGATAAGAAGAAAGTGGAGTGTTTTAAGCATGTCACAAGTTGGGACACTTTGCTAGAGAATGTAGAAAACCAAAGACCAATGACAACAGTCTACTTGGTACAAGCAAAATAAGGAACCAACTGTGGAAGAACCAAAGGCAATGTTGGCTATTGATGGTGTGAGCTATGATTGGAGTTTCATGGTGATGATCAAGAAGAAGAACCTTGAGATCTTGATCTTGTTTCTATTGAATTTGCTCTCATGGCTTTCTCGACTGAGGTACAAAACTTTGAAAGTTGTTCTAAAACATGTAGGGCTGCTAGAGAAGTTGAAAGGCTTAATGATATATATATTCTAATGAAAGACAAGAGTTGTATACTCCTAATTATCTTTGTGTCAAATCTTAGGAGAGCTATATTTGTTTTAGAAAACCAACTAGAGCACTATAGAAAATGAGTCAAAATATAATGATGACATGATTCTTCTTAGAAGAGGTAGAACATACAACAATTTGTGATTGTAGCATACCAAGAAGAGTTTGAAAACTTAAAAAAATAAAAATGTCAATTTAACTTTAGACACATGTTATCATCGGTCTAAGTCAATTGATAAAATTTGAAATCTTGTAAATACAAAGTAAAGTTAAGTCGGTATGGGTTATAATCTGATGCCTCCACCACTAAGAGGTGTTCCATCACCTCCGGTATAGATTTAGCTCATACAGGCTTAGAAGAGTTTCGGGATCTTGAGCGTGGATATGGTCCTTTAAAGGACACAAGCTGTGAAATGTGAGGAAGAGGTTAAGCATGATAATGATGTTTTGAGAGTGCTAGTGACTCATACATTGTTGATGAGAATGTTAAAAGAATGTAGAGACTTCTATCCCAAAAGTTGTTAATCACAGAGGAACCTAGGAAACCGGTTAATAAACCTAGATCAAGCTGTAAGGTATGCTAAGATGTATAGGAACAAGCCTCTGACTCCTAGGGGTAACGGAGGAGTTGGAATCATGTTAAATCTCAACAACTAGGTAGTGATTTTGTGATGTACAATAAGGCATGCTATATCGTGGTAGTTTTGATCATTTACATGCTTATTGTGACTATCATGTTGGGAGAAGGAAGTCCATGGGAATAAGCGGGTGGAGTCTAACGGGTTTCAAAATAATGTACACCCTAATCCTCATTGCAAAATGATCCCAAGAGAGTTCAACTAAGAAGTGGCCTCAAAACTTTTGCCACCGCAAAAGCTGTAACTCTGCTCACCTTAAGTCACTGTTAAAAGTGCAAAGTACAAAACAACTTTTGCAAAATCAGCATAAAGCAGGAAAGGAACTTTTCAAACTAAAAGGTTCATTATAACCAACGGTGGGTACCTAAAACCAAACCGAAGTTTCCTTTGCTCATTCAAAAGTTACCACCGCAAGGGTTGTAAACAAGAAAAGGGGGACATGGGCAATGTTGTGAAGGCCTCAACACGTTGAGAATGGAAACCTAAAGGAACTACCTCTACAACCAATCCCAATGGTGTATCAATGACCTTTGATAGATTTAACTATATTGATACACGAGGCGGATCCAAGTCAATCATGGCTTGGGTCCCCAAAAGAAACTAACTCTTTACTTATATGTGCGGGACCATCCAAGGACAAAAAGATCAGATCAAGGATATACAGATAGTGGGTGTTCAAGGCACATGACTGGCAACAAGTCCTATCTCTCAGACTTTGAACATTATAATGGACAGTATGTCAGTATTGGAAATGAAGTTAAAGGAACAACAAGTATGATGCAAGAACTCTAAAGTTAATGAAAAACATGGATCATTATTATTATTTCACAAAACTGCACACTGAGTGCAGTAGATACATCCATGAACACAGACAACAAGCATCATTACATCAACTGAAAACAACTAACAACAACCTACTCCAAACAAAAGCTTCACAACTAACCACCATCTACCACCTATGGCTTCTTTGGAATGGCCCATGTTGGCATCACCTTAGGTGCATTACGCATATCTATCCAGTTATACACCTTAGGGCTTGCTAGTCCCATCACCACTTTTCTAACAGGTGGGGAGGATGATGAAGGTCCCTCTTGTGTTGGTTCTGTCAACACTGGTGGAAAAGGAGGCATCTCCAGTTCTCCTGATGGAAGGATTCTTGCAAGAGCAGGCACATCCAAGACCCTTGACTTGATATCATCATTTGTGCTTGTACATGGGGAAATGTAGCTTGCATTGGAGTCTGAGCTATTTTCAATGATGACAGCTTCTTGTGGTATTGGATGGGTTGAAGAAGGACCAGCAGCAACATGGGTTGAATAAGCATCTGCATGAGTTCCTTTTCTTGATGAAACTGCTTCAAGCACCTCTTTCTTCTTCTTACCTGGATTGTTGAGCACATAATGCCAAGCCTCATCATCCTAAAAGTCATACGAAATTGAGCCGTCGGAAGAGATGTTGATTGGGTTTAAATTGCTCATGGTAATTTTTGATAAAGTTGCTTTTGATAGATTTTAGGAGAGAGAAGTGTTGGTGTGATAGAAGGTTGTGGGTGCTTGGTTCTTTAAGTTGGAATCAGTTAGTTAATGAAGGGAAGGTATAATTTGTTGAGAAGTAAATGAAGTCTTTGACTTTGGTGGCCGGATTAGTGACTAGGAGTTGACCAAATTAACTTGGAATTTAGCCACTGCTTATGGAGTCACTCTTTGCTTTTCTCTAATCACTGATACCTCACACACTCTTTCAGTGTATGATTTCTGTTTGTGACATGAAGATTTGAAGGATTCTTTGATTACATTGAAGTGGTTGCTCTAATCAGTGATACCTCACACAATCAAAACAAAAAAGACAACTTCCTACATTCCTACACCCTACATCAACTACTCCATTGGCTTTTTGCCTTTGCCCACATAGTCATGCTTGTTTTTCTGTGCTCTTTTCCTTTTGTTCTCAAAGGTGGATTGCATTCTTGGACAAGGAAGACCAAGAACGTGTGGAGGAGGCTTTGTTAGCATTGCAGACTTCTTTGGTATGGATATCTGCTTCATGTTGGAGATAGCTGTTTCAAGTGTTTTTGTAAGAGCTCTTGGCAATTCTTTGGCCATGGAATAGGTCTCATCATTCGTCTCATCATCCTCTGATGAGCTGGAGTAAAACTCAAGAGATGGTGCGGGTTTAGCGGCGGTACACGCTTGGTAGTCTCTTTAGTGTACTTCTTGGATGAAGTGCTTCCGACCCATGATGAGAGTATCCACCCATCCCGATGCCTCCGAGGAAGTTTCTGACTCGATCACATACTCTTCTTCTGAATCAAAGGAAATGTTAATGGTGTTGGAAGGATTGCTCATGATTATATTTAGGGATTTTGTGTGCTTGAATGTGCTTTGATGAAGATTACAATACGCCAAGCCTCCTTATATAGACAAAGTCGGTTACAAGGGTTAATTAATGAGTATATTTACTTTTTCCTATTTTGGTAGGTTAAAGAGTAAATATAGATATTATCGGGTTGACTTTGGAAGATATTTTTTGGATAGTGGCTTGGTTAAAAGTAACTTTGGTTAAGAACAAGTTGGTTATTCCTATCACATGCAGATACATAACCAATCAAAGATGGGAGTTGATCTTAAAAGGTGTATAACTGAGATACACAACAAATGGTTATTGATTCACCATGTCTAATCCATATAAGAATCAACTAGTCCGAGCAAACGGCTCTTGGTAAAGACTTGACAAATCCGTTCATGGTTGATAGTTTACCAAAACTATATGGTTATCAACTCACCATATTCTTTATGATTAAGAGTTGGCTAGTCCATAGCAAAGCGTCTCATGGTAAAGACATATCAAATCCGTTGATAGTTGGTAGTTTGCTAAAAACTATGATAAGAAGCGATCTAGTTTTCATATGTTTTCTTTACCATCGCTCTTTGAAATTTTTGTGAAAAATTACCACTGCTAGTTCATAGTTTCCACCGACGGTGTTATTTTACCCTTTGTTGTTCTAGTCGTTACAAGCTGTTGTGTCAAGAATAAATTTTTACTAGCCGTTGTAGAAAATTGTTTTCATATATATAGGGTAACTTCTAGAAAATTATCTACTTTCCTATTTGATATTTATCCTCTACAGATAAATACTTTCCTTAGATAATCTTTCTTGCGCTACACTCTTAAACCCTACCTCTATATATATTTTGTCTCAATTGGCTAGTTATTCCTTCAATTATTACTGACAGAATATCGTTTTTTCAAAAGTTTCTATGGCACCATTAAAATTTGCAGATGAGCACAACCAAGTGGCCTACCTACAAAAGTCAAACGAGAAGAGTGGCCCTGTTTTTCATCAGATTGTGGACTTTCTCAATACTACCCATTTAAGGTATGCTTTGCTTTTAAAACCCACAATCTATATCTCTCAAATCAAACAGTTATGGACTTCGCTCAGTCCATAACACTTGAGATTAGAGATACACATGAAGCGATGGATGCTCTAAGAGCCATGTAGATGGGGTAACTATTGATGTTCTTGAGGCATACTTGAGGAGAATTCTCCAATTGGATGATCTCAATGGTATCATCACATTACCTATGCCGAAATACATGATACTTTATCATCCATGGGGTATGATACCACCGATAAAAGGCTACTTTCAAAAGAGTGGTTTTATCCCCAATGGAGATTTTTGATACATATTCTTTTACATTGTCTCGGTCCAAAGAAAACATCTTATGAGCAATTTAGTTCAACCATGGCTTACCCTTTGGTTTGTCTAGCCACCGATAAGATTTTAAGCGGTCAAAATATATTTTACAAGTATGTTGGCAATGTAAAGAGTTCAACAAAAATTTTAATGTATCCAAGGTTTGTGCAAGCAGTGCTAAATGAGTTTCAACTGCAACCCCATACAAATGTTTATAAAATCAGTTGCCTCAAGCCTAAAGTTTTTCAAAACATGAACAAAGATGGCAACATGATTTTTACACCTCTCTTTCCTCAAATGCTTGCAAAGATTTCATCTAAACAAAACACACCCATAATTAATGTTCCAAACATTGATTATACTCCACCAGTTTCTCACACCTATGAGAGAAGGTCTAAACAGTCAACTCCTCTCATTACAACACAACATGTTCTGAACCTTTTGGTCTAGGAACAAGCAGTGGTGGTTCTAGACTTCAACCTAGTCCAACTAGGGAGGAATCTGAGCCATTGCCCCATGATTCACCTCTCCCAACAGTCACACGGTTGGAAGTGATGAGGCGGTGGGCACGAAATGGAATTGATGGTTTGTGTACCAAATTAGCCAAGCGTGTTGAATCTCTCCGAAGGACTGGCACATGTCAAAAGCAACATGCCATGGATATTCAACACTTAAAAGAGGAGATTCGGACCTTGAAGGAAGAGTTGCGGGGTTGAAAAGCAAAGGAAAGCGCAAAGTTGGTGATCTCATCTTCATCCTCACCTAATGATGGTGATTCATTGGTTTTGATCAAGATTTGGGTAATTCTCTCAAGCAGGGAGGAAAACGGTCTTTGAAACTCGGGGAGGAAAATTGATTTTGAAGATGCAGGTGTTTCTAGTAAAGGTGCAGAGGAAGCTGATACTCAAGAAGAGCAACTAGAGCAAGATATTTTCTGTACTGCAACTGATTTTACCACTGATCCAATTTCCACTGCAGAGCCAAATATTCCCACTGATGAACATAATGTTGTCACTGCAAGTGAAGAAATTGATAAAGGTAAAGCAGTTATGGAAAGTGAAGAGCAAACTGGAAGAAAGATTTCAAAGAAAGAACAAGTTCAGATTGCTCTTGATGAAGAAGTTGCAAGGAAAATTATGAAGAACAAGTTGCTGAAAAGAAAAAGCTTGAAGAATTAGAAGTTGCAAGCTTTATGGAGGCTAAAAGGATGGATAGATTAGAAGATCCTCTTTCCACTGTTCAACCTACAATATTCAGAGAAAAGACTCCAGAGTTCAGCTATGTACCTACTGAAGAAGATATTGAGTTCTTGATTGCTAACAATCCATAAGTCAAGAAGAAGGTAATTGACCTACTTGCTGATATGTCCTTAACTGAAGATCAAAGAACTGCTCAGTTGAAGGATTTTATCCAAATGAAGAATAATCAAGCACTCCAAGATGTGGTTAGTACAGTCAGAAAGGGTCAAAAGAAACCAAGGCAACCAACCAAGGCATAAATTATCTCATACATGAAGACTTATTGTTGTCATGTTGGTGGTTGGAAAAAGCATCAATTCAAAGGAATGCCTGATAATCAAGTTGAAGGTATTTACTACAGAGTTCAAAGACAAGATAAAGATTTTGTTTCAATGGGTTCTGAAGAAGAAGCAAGAAGGTTTCCTGGATTGAAGAGAAAGGCCAAAGAAAGTGATTCTCAAACTATTAAGAAGACAAAGATTGTTGAAGAACAAGAAGTTCCTACTGAGAAATTCACTGATGAACAACTGACTGGAATGATTGTGATAGAAGAAGAAGATTTTTATCCAGAACCACTGCAAGTAAGACATCCTATCATTGATTGGGAGGTTTACACTGCTAGCAATTTTGCTCCAACATGGAAGATCACCAGGCTAGGTGGTGCAACTTCCTCATTCATTCAATTTGATGATCTCATCAAAGCTTTTGACAGAGATGATCTTGAAAAATTATGGAAATTAGTTCAAGAAAGGTTTGATGTTCAAGATCTCAAAGATATGAAGGAGATGCAGTTATTGGTTAATCTTAGAAGGCTCTATGATCCAGATGTTAATGATGATTTCTGGAAATTCTCATGTACATGTCCTGGTACTAAATGGTTTTACTATGACTCATGTGAAGTTCACTATGTTTCTACAGCAAATGGAGTAGATGCATTCATGCTTGCTGAGAAACAATATCCACTCAGAGCTGGAACTCCCACAGTAATGTTATGTACAACTATAAGAGTTCATGAAGACAATGAGAAGGTCATAGCATTGTTACATAGGCTTCAAGATCAATGTTCAAGAGCTATTCAGAAGTTAAGGAAGAAGTAAAGTGTTTGGTTGAATTTCCCAAATCCTTGAAGATGATGCAGATTGAAGAAACTTATTGATTTGCAAAGAAATCATAAGTTTAGGGGAGGATTGTTGGGAATAATCTGCTACCACCGATAGTTGTGGAAGACATCGCTTGATTACACTAGCAGTGGAAACGTATTACCACTTCTGGTACATTATTACCACTGCTATCAGAAAAACGTGTCTAGATAAGTATAGAAAAGATCTTGTGTATATTCTATATTGTTAGCTTTATACTTATCTTGTAAAGGACTCCTTGTACTATAAAAGGAGGTCCTAGGTCATTGTCTTAGGTATGAACGAACTTACATACATACAGCTTCAAGGTGTAACCCTAGTGATATGCTAAGATCACTCGTATTATTCATTAATAATATTGGAGCTTAAGTTTTGTGTTTAATCTGTGTTTACTTACAATACATCATACAATCCGTCTTCTAAGTATTACTAAGTAAATTCCGCGTGCTAATTAATATTGTACAAAATATCATTGACACAAGGTGTGTGTCCAGATCCATCACAAAGGACTTACATCAGGTGAACTTTGATCAACTCAACGATTTTCTGAAACAAAACCAAGCTGAAGTCAATGAAGTAAGGAAAGAAAGATTGGTAAAGAATCATGATCCCTTGGCACTAATTGCAAAGACTCAAACTCCAGTGAATACACAACAACAAGCTTCATCATCTTCCACTAACAACAACTTGCAGCAATACATTCCACAAGAACAAGCTGTTATCCCTCAACAACAGTTCTACTCTCAAGAACAACAAGTCAATCAACAACAACAATATCCACAATACCAGAACAAGGAATCACCGATCTTGGCGAACAAGAACAAGCTTTGTCAATTGCATTTTCTTTTTGACTAAAGCATTCAAAGGTCGCTATTCCACACCAACTAACAACAACCAAAGGATTTCATCAAACACTGCAAGCAGGAAAATTGCACGGTAGGGTGTGAATATGGGTCATCAAGGATAAATGGTTGGAGTTATTGGGAATCGCGAGGATATGCTCTTGGATTTCACATGGGTGTCAGCGGTTCTGTATCGGGGTGTCAGTTGGGTCGAGAATGTTGGAAATTAGATGGGGCGAGAATGTTGGGAATAGAGCGATGGGTAATCGAATGGGAATCTTGCAGCTCCATCGTTGGGAATTATGGAAATGTAAATCGGGGTAATTAGGTTACGTGTTACAACTGTCAAGGAGTGGGTCACATGGCAAGGAATTGTCCTACTAAGCCGAAAAAGAAGGATCTTGCGTATCTTGAGCTATCATGTTGGTACAAAAGGAACAAGGGGACTTCAATTAAGTCTTGAGGAACATGACTTTATAGCTATTATGGATGATTTGGAAGACCGAGAGGACATCAATGCAAACTGCATCTTCATGGCAAATCTTGAGGAAGCTAAGTATGACATCGAGTTTGACGCACCTCCGCATCTATGGCGCCAATGCAAGATCTCGAGGTACCAATCATTGATCCATGCTATAACAATGTCATATTTGATGTGTTTACTCATGACGAACAAAGTTCGTGACATCCGCACCTACTTATGATACATACCGGACAATCCGAGTTGTAGCAATACTAACTCGAAACTCGAATGTGGATCCTAGTGGAGGTTGTGTGGCACAAAATACTGAGACTGATTAGGAAATACGTGCTTATTTGGAAACATTAATCAATAACTGTGGCATTGAAATCGAGAAAGTTATAACGGTGAATCGCGAAGTTAAGGCCGCGAATGCTAAATTGACCGCTGAGCTTGAGAGTTACAAGGAGAACGCAAAAGCTTTTAAATTTCACAAAAACAAAGAGTCAGAATTAGAAACTGGTTATCGAAATTCCATTTTAAAAGAACAACAATTGCAAATCAAGTATAACACACTTGATGTGAATTTGAACTTGAAAATAAAATCTTTAAACAAGGAAATTTCTGATCTAAATGACCAACTTTCTAAACAAAAAACAGTGTTTTCTGATCTTGAAAAAGAGAAGAAACAGTTGATTACTGATTTTTCAAAACGAGAAGATTCTCTCCTTGATGAAATTCTTGATAAAGATGAAAAAATCAAAAAATTGGAAAATTTGCTTGTTACAACGGGTCATTCACTAAATCAACCAATATCTTTGATTAATCAAACGAATTAGTATTTTCATACAACACAAAAATGGCTCTTGGTAACACACCTCCTTGTTTCCTCAAGAAAGCTCGGAAAAGAATGAATGTTTTGAACAATAGAAAAGCATTGCATGAACCCATAATTGTTCGTGATTCTCTTGAAACATTAGAACTATCTGATGAGAGTATATCAAAACTGAAACAAAAGAATTCAGAAATAAAACAAATCGACTATAACAAATGGAACAAAATTAATGGAATTACTTTTGTTTCACAAAAAGAAAAGTCAAAGTTTTCCATCACACCAAGTGTTTCAAACAAAGAGTCATCACCTGTTCCAAAACCAGTTTCAACTCCTGTAGTTGTCTCAGAATCTCTTTTGAAAATCGAACAAATGTCTTCAAACAATCCTTTTAACACAAGTGATGCTAGAAGTATTTTAGATGACGTTAAAACTAGAATTGGGGAACTTCAAGAGACCGTTAAATCTAACACCAATATTATAACTAATATCTGGTTTTCTAGTTTTGATGATGAAAATAAAAAGTTTTTTGAAACTCAAATTGCCCATCAGCTGAATAACATTAACTCAAGGGTAATTCATTTTGAACAAGCATTTTTGAAAGAAACAGTTGACTTTGTCAAGGACCATAAATCCCTAATAAAGAAAGCTAATGAAAGTGTTGAACACATCAAAGTTTTGGAAAATTTAAATGATTCTCTCTTGAAGATGTTACGTGTACCGATATTATGTCCATTGTTTTACAAACATATTACGTTGAAGATCATGAAAGACTCGATCGAGACCTCGAAATTGTTTCAAAATATGAAAAAGCTCTTGAAAAACTTGAAAAGAGCATCTCATATTTTAAACAACTTGATCGAAAAAGCGAGGAATGCAAGTATGACAAGCGTCGTATGAGCGTGCCTATAATGACATGAAAGAGAAAAATGATCTTTTGAGGGCTCATTGGAATGTCAAAAGGAAAGGTTGTGGATACTAAGATTGCAAAACCATTGACTGAGGAGAAAGCAAATGTTCCCAAACCGGTTTTCAAACCAAAAATGTCAATTTCTATGCCTCCTCCAAAAGTCAATATGAAAAATGATTTGCCAAAACCAGTCAATCCACCCACCTTGCCTAAGCTAAAAGAAAAAGTTGTTGAAAATGAAAAAGCGGTTAGCGAGAAACCAAAAGTTTTAGCACCTGGCCTTTTTAGGATGAGTACCACTAATGCGTATGCCTCCACATCTAAAACATATGGAACAAAAGACATAAGTTTAAACAAGCACTCTAAAGAGACTAGGATAGCCGAAACTACTTCTCTTGATAACAAAGTGAATCCTAATGCATGTGCCTTACCTTCTACAAGACTAAAAAACACCTCTAGGAGCAGCAGACTAAAGCCTAAGAGCAATACAAGGAACAATAGAGTCTCGCATGCCTCTTAGAGCAGTAGCTTGAATAAAGAGAAGAAAGTAGAAGAACACCCTAGGAATTTACCGCTTTTTAATAAGAAAGACATTTCATCTGAATGTACTGAACCTATGAAACTTGCTAAGTTTAATGAATGTGTTGATTCTGTTTGTTTAACTTGCAAGAAATCTTTAACTAATGTTCATGATGATTGTGTTTCTAAGAATGAGATTGTTAAGCTCGCGGAAGAATGTTCCAAAAAGAACTTATGCTAAACCTCTAGGAAGACTAGTTGCAAGATTTAGGTCTTACACTACTGATAGGAAGCATAGTCCTTACTTTAGGGATGACATTTGGAAACCAACGGGTAGAACCTTCACACTCTAGAATCGTAGAATGAGTGATGAACCTGTCTTCCCAGTAGATAACTTCTATGAGTGTGATCAGGATTTTACCTCTAACCCAAAGGAACCAAAATCAAAACGGTTTCCAAAATCTTCTTCTTCATTCTTGGCGGGTTATCGAAATATGTCTTTGGATCGTCGACTCGGGTTGCTCCAAGCACATGACCGAATCAAGTGGCGATAAATTTCATCCGAAATTCATGGGAACCGTGACGTTTTGGAAATTATCATGTAGCAGCTATCATGGGTTATGAAGATCTACCTTTTGGAAATTATTTGATCACTCGGGTTTACTATGTCGAAGGGTTGGGACACTATTCGTTTTCAGTCGGGCAGTTTTGTGATGCAGGTTTAGAGGTTGCTTTTAGGAAAAATGCTTGCTTCATTAGAAACTTGAATGTCACTGATCTCTTAACTGGGAATCGTGATACAAACTTGTATGCTACCGACATAAACCAAATGGCCTCTTCATCACCAATATGTCTTATGACACGAGCACCTGGAACAAAGTCCTGGTTGTGGCATAGACGATTATCCCATCTCAATTTCGATACAATTAACAAACTTGCCAAAGACAACATCGTCAACGGACTTCCAAAGTTCAAATACACCAAGGATCACCTATGTCCATCATGCGAACAAGGAAAAAGCAAAAGAGCATCATATAAACCCAAACCCGTACTTAGTTCGGAAGCAAGGATGCATATGTTGCACATGGACTTATGTGGCCCAATGAGAGTTGAAAGCATAAATGGGAAAAAGTATATTCTTGTTATCGTCGATGATTATTCGAGATATACATGGGTTAGGTTTACGAGATCAAAGGCGAAGCACCAGCATCATCATCACCTTTTCAAGTGTATTCAAGTACTTCTTCAAACTCCGATAAGGGTAGTAAGAATGCACAACGGCACGTAATTCACAAATCGGGAGTTAAAACTTATTTTGAAGATGTTGGAATCACACATCGACATCGGTTGTTAGAACTCCACAGTGAGAATGGGGTAGTTGAAAGAAGAAATCGAACTCTTGTGGAAGCTGCTCGCACAATGCTAATCTATTCTAGTGCACCATTATTTCTATGGGTCGATCTTTGTTGCCCTTTGCTTGTTTCACTCGAACCGATCCTAATCCATCCAAGATTCAATAAAACCCCATATGAGCTAGCGAACAACAAAAACGATATCTCTTACCTTCACGTGTTTGGCACTTTGTGCTATCCAACGAACGACGAGAGAAGATCTAGGAAAACTGAAAGCTAAAGGTGATATTGGAATCTTCTTTGGATACTCCGAACACTCGAGGGCATTGTGGTGTATAACGGAAGAACTAGGAAGATAATGGAGACAATGAATGTGAATTTTGATGAACTTTCATCAATGGCTTCGAGAGACTCACTCTAGAACCCGCGCTTAAACCGATGGCTTCTAATCAAAGCAGTTAGAACCCGCACCAAACCAATGAGACTTACGGACACATCGATTCAGACTCATACAACAAAGAGCTCCATCAACTTTTGCGACACACCTCATGAATATGAATGGGAGAAATTCTTTGAGTTAATGTTCGATGAATACTATGGTGGAACTTCGACAAATGCATTAAACCATCATTCCGCTGCACCCGCTCAAAACCATCCATTACCACCAACTGAAGATGCATCTACAACGGTCGATACCAATGCACAAACTCCATCAACATCATCTACATCGACTTCTGCAAATCCTATTCTTACAACAGTTTTACCAGCAGTTGATGAGCAAAACCAAAACATATCATTTCAAGCAGAACCTACACAAAACCAGAACGATGCAACGTTAGATGCAGACTTATTTGAAAACCCGTTTGCTACGGAATCAGCTGAATCTTCTTCTAGCTTACGAGAACCATCTAACTCGCATACGTTTCACCAACGATATCCTTCTACTTTGAAGTGGACAAAAGACCATCCAATTGAACAAGTTGTTGGTGAACCTTCACGACCAATTCAGACGAGATGCCAACTTGCCACCGATTGCGACTTATGCATTTACCTTTGCTCAATTAGCAATATCGAGCCAAAGAACATTCGCGAGGCAATGGCAGAACCCGCATGGATAGAAGCAATGCAGGAGGAACTTCTCGAATACCGTCAACATGACTCTTGGGATATGGCTCCAAGACCATTGACATTCGCGTCATTGATCTCAAATGGTTATGGAAGAACAAAAGGGATGAAGAGATGATTGTAATTCGCAACAAAGCTCGTCTTGTGGCCAAAGGATACAGACAGGAAGAAGGGATAGACTTTGAAGAGTCATTCGCGACGGTAGCGGACTTGAGGCGATCGGGATATTCTTAGCCTATCACTCACAAAAACATCACGGTTTATCGGATGGACATTAAGACCGCGTTCTTGAATGGAACTCGAAAGAAGAAGTGCACGTGAGTCACCGAAGGCTTCATAGACATGGAACATCCGGACTACGTCTACAAACTCGAAAAGGCATATATGGTTTAAAGCAAGCTCGAGAGCATGGTATGATGAATCGTCCTCTTTCACGATTCTAAACAATTTCACCAAAGAAACTGTTGATCCTACCTTGTTTACACAAAATGCAAAACGACATTTTGATTGTTCGATTTACGTGGGCGACATCATTTTGGGTCCACTAATCCGAATCTTTCAAAACATTTTGAAAATCTCATGAAAAGCAAATTTGAAATGTCCATGATGGGGAACTAAAATTTTTCTTGGTTTACAATACATCAATCCCCACGGGAATTTTTATCAATCAAGCTAAATATACAACCGAGATTTTGAAAATCATGGTATGGATAATTGTGACTCGGTCGGTACACCAATGGTAACTTCACCAAAATTGGAGCCAATTTATTTGGGAAACCTATTGATCAGAAGAAATATCGAGCATGATTGGTTCTCTCATGTACCTCACCGCTAGTCGACCCGATATTCATTTTTCGTTTGCTTATTAGCATGGTTTCGTGCAAAGCCTACCGAAGCGCACCTCAAAGATGTTAAAAGGATCTTCGGTGCACCAAGACATCCATTCACATGGGACTTTGGTATCCGAAGGAATCCGGATTTGATCTAATCGCCTTTTCGGATGCGGACCACGAGGTGATCAAGTTCTGACAAAAGTACATCATGAGGAGCATAATTTTTGGATGAAAAGTTAGTCATTTGGTCTTCAAAGAAACAAGATTGCATTTGCACTTTCAACCGTGAAGTCGAGTATGTGTCTCTATCTGCGTGTTGCGCTCAAGTTCTATGGATGAGAACACAACTCACAGATTATGGCTTTACTTTCGATAGAATACCTATGTATTGTGACTCGAAAAGTGCCATAGCCATATCATGCAATCCTGTTCATCACTCAAAGACTAAGCACATTCGTGTCCGCTATCACTTCATAAAAGAGAACGTGGAAGAAGGTACTGTTAAATTATTTTTCGTGAAGACATATTACCAACTCGCCGATCTATTCACTAAAGCCCTTCCAAAAGAAAGGTTCAACGATTTGGTTCGACGAATTGGAATGCGAAGCCTAACCCCTGAGGAGTTAGAACGTCTTCTCGAATCTTCTTGAAAATGATTTTCCAAAAAGCTTCGCTGTAAATATTTTTGAAAAACAAAATACAAAATTTGAAAAACCAACAAAAGCAAAATATAAAATATAAAATTTTTCAAAAATACAAAAATAATATAAAATCAAAATCCAAAATATTCTTCTCACGACATGTCTCTCGTATAATCGATATTACAGTATGTTTCTAGAAATGTCATTCAACAATGATACGGACATATACAGATGCTTGAGCGAGAGTTCTTTAAATGTTTTCTAAAACATGTCGTTTCTCAAAATTTCTTCAAAAAATGGCTTTCGTATACTTCAGTACAAAACGCGGACTAAAATGATGACTTCTGATTATTTCAAATCAAAACTCGTGTTTTTTAAAGAAAAAATCAAGTGTACGCTTCAATGCACTACAGTTAAAACTGGTGAGAAATCATCATCATCTTGAGCACCTTTTCTTTTTCAAGATTGTTGTAGGATATTGGATTTCACATATACATTAAACCAAACACAAAGTTGGCGTATAAGATGATTCTAGAGAGAGAAAGTTAGAGGTTTAGGGAACTTTAGTGAGAGAAAGAAAAATTCTTATTATGAGCTCCAACTCTCTATCTTGGAAGGTAGAGAGTATTTATAGTCTTACAATAAAACGCACACAACGGGTCATGGATCGGGCATCTGATGGGTAAAGACCGTCCGTCCTCCACGGTGTTACTAAACTAAATACTACTTAACTTAAATGAACTACGACTACGAGCTTTCTAATGATTACATATACTTGAGGTGACCGACTCTTTAATACCGGAATTTCTAATTCCTAACAATCTCCCAAGGAGGTCACCTCAAACATATACTAAAATTACATTGAATACAAACAGATATTACATTAACAGTTGATCTTGCATCCTTGATGTAATACTTTGCTCAAGCTCGTTCATTGATTCCACGCATTGCATGTTGGGTTAATCCAAGTGAAGGTCTTTTCTTGATCCACGTGATAATAATTTTATGCCATCTTTTGAGATCATCACTAACAAAAAATCTACGAGACATCCATTGTGGTGTTGGTATTATGTGATGTTGTGACTTTCGGACCGACATGCTCACATTCGGATCATGATATCTTCTCATCGAGTAGCGGAAGCTTTCGTTGATTCATGATATTGGCAGCAGCAGTAGCGAAGCATGGAGTGAAAATATCGAGTCATTGATGCACTAATCATGATTTCTTAAGAGATGAATGTGTAGAGTGAGCATGCGGCTATGGATTGACCGCTTCATTACGATCACCGCAAGCGTCGGGTGTACACGCATACAACGATTAGCAATAAAGTGCGAAAGTGTCTTTGATCACTTCGTTGAATTGAGGTACACGCCCACGGTTCCCGTTGATCGATACAAATCTTGCTGTGATCAAGTAAGATTCAAGAATTTCCTTGACAGGTTTCGCAATTGCTCTAGTCGTTCTCAAACCGAACGTCTCAAAGAAGACAACACGGAGTGAGTGAACCGGTAATTTAAGTCTCTTGATTGATGAAAGAGATTTGAAAAACAATCGTGTATTGCTCAATAGAACTTGTTTTTGCAATACAATGAGGTTTTATTGAAAATCAATTATCAATCATAAAACACCTTTGATTTGAAAAATTAGTACACGGTCGACGTGCTAAAGAAAAGAGTTTTAAGCACAAAGACCGGTTTTTCAAAGGTATCCGTCAATCCATAACCCGAACCGAGATTGATTCAAGAGATTGAATTGCCCCATTGTTTCCGTTCGGTTGTCACATGGTTAATCTATATAATGGATCTCACATGCTACCTACCAGAGCTTGTTTGATGTTGGCTCGAAGGCTTTCCATCTTCATTGTGAATATGTTTACACATCACTCGGATGTTACGCAATACCATAAGGATAATGTGTAGGACTCAGAGATAATCTCTCTTTCCACATAGTGTGAAGCAGAGAGTCTTCATTGAAAGTGTCCTAATGAGATTTATAGATGACCTCGTAGCTCTAGACTCAATATGTGCATATTTGGTTCTGTCTTGGGAGACTAGGAGAGGGTCTCCTTCTTCAATATCAACAATCTCTAAGAGAAAGTCGATAGATTATGTAGGTTCCCGTGAGAATGAAACAAGCCCTTATAAGAAGAACTTGAGTGGTTTGGGAAGTTGTAGGCGAGGCGCCACCGGGTCCATGACGTCTTGTCTTCAATACCAATGTTACCATCGGTAGCATATGAATTGTACCGGTTTACGCCTTATGGTTGAATAAATGGAGGGCTATTTATTTTCAACCTTTCTCATTCAATTCTTTTAATTCTTCAACCCTTGATTGCTTACCGAGACTTCATAGCTAGAACCTTGTTGGGTTTATTCCAAGACTAGCTCGGTCTCATCCGCACTCTTCCCATATCTCATTTTTCTCCTTTTATCATCATACCTAAGAACTCTACACTAACTAGTGGATAGTCCTTGGGTAGATCCTTCCGGTTCTGGCGGATCATGGGAACACATACCTAACCTTATCATCCTTATAACACCGTACATAACGTAAAGTTGGTCGGTCTATTTGGTATTGTTCATCTGCCATTGAAACCAATTGAAAACCATTTGAAAATCAATCCAGATACTTGTGATATAATATCAAAACATTTTGTACCTGAATTGTTTTTGATATTTTTAGAACAAGAGCTCCCCCTCAACATGTGCATCAAGTGATTGAAATCATTTTGCACACAGAGGCAGGAGAAGGAGTTATCTTCTTTGAAATCCATTTTCTAAAAGATATCAACATCACTTCCCTAATCAAGACAAGTAGATAAAGCATTTTAGGGAAGGATGAGGTTTTCATAAGTTTGCTCCCCCTCAATATGTGCCTCGAGATTTGAAAATAGTTTTGCACATACTAGAGGGAACCTGCACATTGAGATAAGTGATCACGTTTCACATCATAGGTTTAAGATAGATGCTCCCCCTCAACATGTGCCTGGAAAATTTGAAATCGTTTGGCACATGTGGGAAGGATAGCATGTACATCCTTATAAAACCATTTACCGAATTATCAGTTTAAATCCAATTTAAATCACACATTGCGTTTTAACTGATAAGGATCGGATTTTAAGACTTTAAACTCCATTGATAAAAACATGCATGAATATCTTTTGAAAACACTTGAATGCCAAATAACTTTTTAATTTAATTGAAATCATTCTCCCCCTCAATCAATGACTTAGGTTGTTGATTGAGAGATTGATATTTTGACAAATAAGTCCGGATGATTATCAAAAATAGAGGCGAGTTATTTTTCAAAGCGATTAGTTTTCAAGAGATAAATGTTTATAGAATCGAGCATGGAATTTGAAAACATGGTAAAGCATGGCTCGTTCTTTCTTTGAAAAGCGGTTCTTGCACGAAATGACAATAAACCATTGTTTCTCTTTCTCTCAAAAATATTTTTTATTTTTTATTTTTATTTTTCTTTTCTTTTTAAAAATAATAAAAAAATTCGAACAATATCTAAAGTCCGTGTCATTCTTTGAATGAAGACAAAGACCGTAGATATTATCGAATCGAGAAAAACATGACAAAAGACAATATTTTTTGAGGGCTTTTCGAATTTTACAAATTTTATGGATTTTGAAAGTTTTATATTTTCTATTTGATTTTTGAAGGTTTTATAATTTTGTATTTTGTTTTCAAATAGATATATACAAGAGATAGATGAAGGAAACCTTTACTTCTCGTCTTCCTCCGAAGACGTTTGAGTGTTTCGGTTGAAGGCTTTTCAAGCCAAGTCGTGGAAGAATAAACTCAAAACGTTCTCTTGGAAGATCTTTGGTGAAGATGTACGCTAAGCGGTATTCGGACCTCACAAAATAGAGTTCCACCACACCTTTTACACTTGTTCCCTGATGAAATGATGTCGAATGTCGATATGTTTTGCTCTTGAGTGTTGAGCGTTGTTGCATGAGAGCAATAGCACTTTATTATCACGAGTGCAGAGGATTTTGTTGAATTCAAAGCCATAGTCGATAATTGAGATCTCATCCATAAGATTTGAGCACAAAAGATGACATGGCTATGTATTCACCTCTGTAGAGGAAATAGAAGTACTCATTTGCTTCTTTGAAGACCACTCACAAGCTTATCACCCAAAAACCGAGCACCTCCGGATGTACTTGACGAGTATCTTGACACCGCATGATCGGCATCTGCATGATAGGTCGTTAGTGACATACCGGTGTCCTTGGTACCAAAGACCCATATTGATGGTTCCTTGGAGATACCGAAGACCCGTTTAACCGCTTCAAGGTGCTTTTTAGTAGGCTTAGCACGGTATCTAGCACACATGCAAACAATGAACAAGATGTCTCGGTCTACTAGCGGTGAGGTACATCGAGGATCCAATCATACTACGATATTTCGTTTGGTCAATCATGATCCCCGAGTGGTCCTCATCTAGTTTGGTTCGATCAATCATGGGAGTGTCAGCAGGTCACTTGAATCAAATCCAAATTTCTTTAAGATCTCGGTTGCATATTTAGATTGATTTATGAAAATGCCTCCGGGACTTTGTGAAATTTGTAATCCCAAGAAAATGACATTTGTCCCATCATTGACATTTGAAATTTTGAACTCATTTCATTTGAAAACGGTCACACTCATTGGGGTCGATCGAGGCAAAGATGATATCATCAACATAAATTTGAACATGAATTAAATGTTTGCCTAACTTCACGGTGAACAATGTTGGATCAATGCTCCTTTGCTAAATCCGGTAGATAGAAGAAACTTTGTGATGTATCATACCATGCCCTTGGAGCTTGCTTTAAACCATAAAGAGCCTTCTTCAAATGATAAGCGTGAGTGGGATGCTCTTGATTCACAAATCCTTGGGTTGGGTGGCGTGAGCGACTTCTTTAAGATCTCCGTTCGAAATGCCGTCTTTGCATCCATCGATAGACTACCATGTTCTTACTAGCGACATTGGCCAAAAGATTACGATTGCCTCGATTCGAGCAACT
Source organism: Chrysanthemum lavandulifolium (assembly GCA_022545495.1). Classification (NCBI taxonomy): domain Eukaryota; kingdom Viridiplantae; phylum Streptophyta; class Magnoliopsida; order Asterales; family Asteraceae; genus Chrysanthemum; species Chrysanthemum lavandulifolium. Next base: position 224,815,175 of record CM040243.1, on the reverse strand, counting down.
GGAGCAAAAGATTCTTCAAAGCCAATACCCTCCTCTTGACGGTATCCTTTAGCAACTAATCGAGCCTTGTTCTTCAACACATAACCATGCTCATCAAGTTTCACTTTGAAGATCCATTTAAGAGCAATAATCATAGCACGATCGGAGGCGGTACTAACTCCCATACATCAAGTCGATCAAACTCATGAACTTCATCTTGCATGGCATTGAACCACTATCTTCATTCATGGCGGTTTAACATCTTTTGGTTCGATCTTAGAAGTCTTGAGTTGAAGAAGCACCATAAGGCATCGGTTGCAAGTTGTTTCCGTGTGGATACTAGGCGAGAGGATTTCCAATGATGTTGTCTAATGGATGATCGTGAGTCCATTTTCCGAGGTGTTCATGTGGTAGTTGTTGAGGGATGAAGTAGCAGAGTCGATGTCTCACGAAGAAGATGGTTCGATGAAGATTCAGGAGCAAATATGTTTTCAAATGGAGCATCTTTAGGAGTAGCAAAGGGATTAACTTCATCATTGATGCCAGAAACAGTTCCATGATGTACATTTGAAGAATGATGATTTGTTGATGAGACTGAAGGATTGACTTTAATCACAGGAATATGAGCAGCCTCTATTGTAGGAATCGATACCTCATTAGTACTTGGCTCATAAAGTTCATCAAACATAGGATCAAATAATTTCTTTAAGTCATCTTCAGATGGAGGTACATATGGAGTTGCTGGAGAAGAATTAGGTACAAGGGATGAACTAATGGGACTATTTTGAAGTGCGGGTCTGAATGGATTGTCCAGAGCCGTTTGACCGATCGACTCATCAAGCGTAACGTGAATTATTTCCATGATATTTTGGGTTCTTTTGTTGTAGATTCGGTATCCCTTTTGTTTGGTGCATACCTACAAATACTCCAATGTGCCTTTAGCTCTAAGTTTGCCTAAGTCTTGTCCTCATTAGTTGGATAACACAATGCACCAAACACACGAAGGAAAGAGATTAGGTTTTCTGTTGTGGACAAGTTCATATGGATTTTTCCATGAGCAGTGTGAATCGGGGAACGATTTTGTGTGTAGCATGCGGTGGCAATAGCTTCACCCGGAGAAACATTGGAACCTTTGAGTAAATCGGCATTGTTCTAGCGGCTTCTACAAGAGTTCGATTTCGTCTTTCAACTATACCGTTACGTTGAGGTTCGTGAACACTTCTTTGATGGTGATTCAATGCTTTCATAAAATTCACTAAGTTGTTTGTTAACAAACTCGGTTCCATTGTCTGTCCGGATAATTCGACGGTTTTGTTAAGTCGGACTTGCAATTTGTTTGATGAGTTTGATGATGATATCGAGTTTCATCCTTTGTTCTTAAGAACTTGACCGGTGAATCTAGGTAATCATCAACCACAACTAACACATATTTCTTCCCAAAGATATTACGCACTCTCATTGGTCCACATAAATCCATATGAATTGTATGAAGAACACGTAGCGAGTTAGTGGGTTTGGGTTTATGGGCATACTTCTTGTTTTTCCCAATTGACATCTTGAACAAAGATGATCCTTTTCATACTTGAGTCTAGGTAAACCTACAACTAAGTCCTTTACGAGAGATCATTGATGGTGCAAGTTCAGGTGATTGAGACGACGATGCCATAACCATGACTTAGTTTTAGAAGCCTTTGACAGCAAGCATATTGGAGAAGACTTCATCATATCTTCGATAGAGATGGTGTATAGATTTGACCTACGTGAACCTCTTAAAAGCTCCTTACCATCAAGTTCTCTAACGAAGCAGGTGTTTTCTGAAGGCTACTTCTAGATCAGAATCGCATAATTGACCAACAGAGAACAAGTTATGACCAAGACCTTCTACATAGTAAACCCTAGAGATAACACTTTTTCCAACAACATAATCTCCATAACCCATAATAGCACCGAAATGATCATTCCGAATCTAAGCGTCCGATGAATTTGCTCACGAAGTTCATGAGCCATGACCGGTCGCATGATCATATGCTTGGAACAACTGAGTCCGGTACCACGAGCGATTTGAGCGATCTGCGGTTGAACATGAGACAAGAATGGATAAGCGGATAATTGGGATCCCCATGCAAGAATGGGTTCCATTTGGTTAGTAACAATGGTTGGAACACCCACATCGAAATAGAAGCATTCATATCGAAATTAAGGCAATGGACTCATTATGAATAGATGCGGTACTAGTGTCAGTATTAGCCCTATTCAAAGTGTGCTCACTTCTTAAGGAATAGTTCTACCAAGAGGCATCCATTTTCTAGTGGGCATTGTCTCGATTAGTCTTATGACCAACGGTATCCAATGATAGCCTATCTTACTAAATGTTCTTCTGTGGGTTTCCTTTGTTTTCTAACTTTCTTTCGTTTTGCCTTTTAGCCTTCTTAGCATGATTTTTAGCATTAACCATATTAAGCGGACAATTAACATCATTAGGCAAAACATTAACACCACATTCATGATTAGAAGCGAAATTCAAGCGGACATCAATACAAGGTTTGCAAATAGTATCGAATTGAATTAATTACAGATTACCCTATGGCTAATACTAGAATCAACATGATTCGTTTTATTAACTCAAACTTAAAGTTCCTAGGTAGGTCTTCTACTCTCTTCCAATGCACATTCTTAGCTTGCAGGTCGTGTCCTTCCTTGTATTGTCTTGAGACTTTGACACCTTGCTTTAATGTCATGATTACTCTGTAGAGAATGGGAACATTAGTTGGTTTTGCTACTCTTTGCATCTCCTGTTTAGATGTTCTGGGATCTGAATTACATGCAGGCACACCAAGGTTCACTTTCTTAGCACTAGAAGTGCTGGGATTTGTACTCCTAGAAGGCACACTAGAGTTCTCTTTCTTAGCATTGACAGATCTGGAATCTGAACTACTTAAAGGCACACTAAGGTTCACGTTCAAACCATTGGGTATCGAATGAATATCATACTTGGCACTAGGCATCGAACATGGAATCAAAGGATTAACTCTCTCACCTAAGGACTTTGGGCATATTGTGATTAAGCATTCTAGAATTTCTTGAGATCGTTTGGCATATAAGCATGCATACCCAATTGCATTGTCAAGTGGTTTCTCTAATTTATCCTCTTCAACAATTTCACGTAGACATTCTAGAAAATCCTTAAGGGATGAGAAATAAGTTTGAATAGCAAGTTTGTTATTCCTGAGATGAGGGGGGACATATTTCACAAACAAAGCATATTTATTACAAGAGTGAACCTTTGATACACCATTCTCCCCATTGGTCATCGGCATTTTTCCTTTTACCTGACTCTTCAGATTCTCAATTTCCTTTTGCAATGAAGCTATTTGTTCGTTATTTTTGTTTCGAGTGACCTTTATTGATTCAAATAACTCATTGAAATGACGTTTAACCTTTTCATTTTCTTCTAGAAAACTTTCGTTTTCCTTTTGTAATGCATTTACCAAGTTTTGAAGATGAAACGTTTCAGAATTCTAAGAATCTAGAGGAGGAGGCATTTTGGGAGCCTGTCATATTGTTCGTTTGACCCTTTAATTGAGAGATTTGGGCTTTCAACTTTCTGATCTTGTTGCAATGAGCTTGAATCATTCATCACGTTTGTTAATTTGAAAAGCGCATCAAACTCGGAGCATCCGAGGATGTCTTGATATTTGAAGTTTTGACATTTTCTTTAAGATGTTGATATTTTAGTTGTAAATTAAAATGCTCGACCTCTAGTTTAGAAAAATGTTTAATCAAATTGTCGTGATCATCCAGTTCAAATTTCTCATTTAGTTTAAAATTAGTCTTTTCAAGCTCAATGACACGATCATGGGAGACTTTCAGGGCAACAGATAATTCATGAAATTGGGAAGCATTAATAGAACAATTTGTAGCGATGAAAACACATCTTGAGTAACACATTCAGTAATAAGAGTCTCATTTAATGTATGTAAGTTCTTCCTCTCAATCTCATTATATTTTAGTGCACGCTCATAGTCACTAACCTCAACAATCATAGCATCAAACTCCTTTTCCATTTCTTTAATGTCTAGGTTCATTCCTTTTTGAGGCTTTCAAACCGATCTTTTAGTTGTTTAAAGAAAGGCATGACTTGATTAAATAACATTCTTTGTTTGCTCAAAACCCTTTCCCTTGAGTTATACCATGGGTGTGATCCTTTTCTTACAAGTTTTCTCAAAATCAACAAATAGTTGAAAAATAACATATTGTGATTAAGGTCTTGCTTTTCGTGGCAATAGTCCTAGGTACTAAATGCATTGGTGTATTTGGAGGATACTGATCGCTCTAGGCATTTTCCTAAGGGAGGATTCGTTACAACTAGATTCTCGCTTTTGCTTATCTAAATCCTTTTCCGAACACTTGTTCGGGTGTTAACAATGTCGAGGCTTAAACATGTCCAAGGAAATCCAATTTTCCTTCTTGTAATCATGGGGTGTGATCTTTATTTTCTTCTCTTTGCATTTAGGATCATCTAATTTCTTGTTCATCTTTTCCTAGTGACTTCATCGATTTCTTATCTTCCTCGGTGCACTCAACGCAACTAGGTTTCGTCTAGGTTTAAGGATTTCCTTGCCATCATAAAGAACCTTATGAGCATTTCTAGCCTTTTAATGACCTCTGGATTTAGTTCCTCAACAAGGGTATGCTATGCTTATCGCTTAAGACTCTATGCTTAGTGATCATGTGAGCGATCTGAATGGTGTTCCTTGTATGTACAACTTGTTTTCAAGTTTGTTTTCAAAGTTTTCGATTAGAAAAATCTTTCAAGAGTTTTGATTCCTTTTGCATTAAATTCTTGCTTAAGCATTTTCACATTTTCTTGAAGTTCTTGTTTTTGCTTAGCGGTTTAGAAAGCTTTTCTTGCAAGGAATTTAACTCTTGTTTTAATACTTCTTCTCTAAAATTACTTTTTCTAATGATTATACGTACTTGGTCATCCATTTCACGCTCACGAGTGGTCAACTCAAATTTTGCACGTTGTTCATAAATAGCAACACGTTCTTTATAGGCATGTTCGAAATTACGAGAATCATCGAGGCACATGCGGTGAATTCATCAAAACATAATCATTATTGATGATGAGAAGATGCATCACTTGGTACAATCTCACTTTCACTTTGAATTACATATTGATCATATGGGACAACATTGATATTACCCATATTTTCAATATCGATTCAATAAACACGATTGATTGTACCGTTATGTATCTTTGCTCATCAACTTCATCGTATAGTTTTAATACCTCGGAGATGAGTTTGTCTTTGAATGGACGAGCTTGTGGTGATGAAGAGACTTTAGGAGAGACCATTGGAGAAATGCTAGCCATGAAGATGGTTTGTGCGATGGGTTCTTCATCAACATCGTAGTCGTATGCATCACAATCGGCTACTTGAAAGGCATTCGATGATTATGCCCTATCTCTGAATTGGTTGCTCATCCACATCGCATCATATGTCTTAGCATTTCCCTCGACCAAAACAAAGAATTCCTCTTCATCCAAAGTCGCACCATTATCCCGAGCTTGCACAAGCAACATCTTATCACGAAGTACTCAACATTCGTGGACGTTTTGGAGATGTGCGTTTCTTGCAATGTGTCCTCACCACCACAGTTATAGCATTTGATCGGCTTAGCTTGACCTTGATTTCCATTCCTTCCTCATTACGATTTGCAACATAACCTCTACCAACTCCACCTCTTGCTTGTTTCGTCTTGTGGTTCTTGAACTGGCCGCACCATAACCTTCCCATCTCGACGGTGGCTTGATTATGTGGATTGGGCGTTCGAGATTGTTGTTGGTGTGTGGAGAGAGTTTATGTTTTGACTAATCGAAGAGCTAGTTGATTAATGAAGTTTCCACGTGTGCATCAAAGCATCGCCTTGTTTGAACATAGGATCGGGAATGAGTTTGTGATTACCATTACCCATGGGTATGACTTGTGAGGCTTTGGTTGTGATTCGATGTTTGAGTAGAAGCGGTTGAGTCATTTGAAGAGCTTGTCTCTCCACGGTTGGTTTTGAACCGATTAAGAATCCTTTTTCAAACATAGCATGTCTCTCATTCGAAGGAAGAAGGCATAGAGTTGCTCATAGTTTGTATTCTTCAATCCTTTGGTGAGCTTCACGTAGTGACAAATTTGTGCCATTCGGGATTCATGTTGTTTACAAACTTTGAGTTCAATTGAATGTTAGGCATAGTCATTCGATGTTCCTCATATCATTAACAAGCTTGTGGAATCTCACATAGTACTCATAAACACTCTCATCCGGTTTCATCTTGAAGTGTTCAAATTCATCATAAAGTTGTGATTCTCTGTCTTCCATAGTTAATTCGAACACGAGAGAAGCATCTTGACATTATCCCATACCGCCTTTGCTTCGTGTTGTGATTGATCGACTTGTAGATGTCTTTTGGAAGACCTTGAAGTACGATGTTAAGCCACGATATCGAGATCGAATCTCTTTTCTCCTTATCATCAAGCTCATCATACATCTTTGGTCCATCCATTCCGTAAATCGAGTTCCATCTTTAGCGATTATCAAGTACATCTCTAGTAGTCTCAACTCGGTAAGGTCCTTCATCAATGGATTTGAGAATGTTAACCCATTTTCTTTTCCAAGACAAGACAATCGATTCGTTGAGCCCAAGAGTCATAGTCAATTCTCTCAAGCATGGGTGGATGAGTATCCGAGCCAAGCAGCTTGAACATCCTCTCGCAGCGATGGAGATGATAGTAGGAACGTTGGTAGACATGTTAACAGATAACACGGGATTTTATAACTCTATGATTAAACCGGAAATAGATTCTTTCACGGGATTTTACTAAATCAAGAGAAAACCGTATTTAAGAAAATCACCCAAGTCGCTAGAAAATTATGCACCAAGTCGCTAATTACTAAGTCGCTATACTACCAAGTCGCTAAAGTCCCAAGTCGCTAAAGCAAGAAATAAGTCGCTAAATAGCAACTTGCTAAGCCTCTAGTCGCTAGCAAAATTTTGGCAGCAATTCGCTAAGATCCAAGTCGCTAATGAGTCAAGTCGCTAAATAGCAACTCGCTATGTACCAAGTCGCTAACACCAAGTCGCTAACACCAAGTCGCTAACGAACACACGTACAAGTCGCTAACTTCCACCAAGTCGCTACCTGTAGTGGAGAATCCACTACTTGTACTGTTTGTCGGCTTGTCTCACTAGACAAGTCGCTAAGACCAAATCGCTACCACAATACACTACAACTCGCTACAGATTTACAAAGTAAGTCGCTACCAAGAAAATTACACCGAGAGCCAAGTCGCTAACTTGAAAAACTTCCAAAACACACTTTTCAATCCAAAAAACAACCCAACCACGATGATTCAAGCCTTCCAAATCAAAACCTAAACACTTGAGATGATTCTAAACACAAAAGTACTACCAAAATCCAAACTTTAACACTAGAGATCAACCAAATGATGCAAAAACCACTAAACTTTTTCAAACTCAAAAACCACCTAAAAACCACTAGAAATCCAAAGATATGTAAGATATGATCTAACCATGGCTCTTGATACCAATTGTAGGATATTGGATTTCACATACACATCAAACCAAACACAAAGTAGGCGTATAAGATGATTCTAGAGAGAGAAAGTTAGAGGTTTAGGGAACTTTAGTGAGAGAAAGAAAATTCTTATTATGAGCTCCAACTCTCTACCTTGGAAGGTAGAGAGTATTTATAGTCTTACAATAAAACGCCACACAACGGGCTGTGGATCAGGCATACATTGGGTAAAGACCCGTCCGTCCTCCACGGTGTTACTAAACTAAATACTACTTAACTTAAATGAACTACGACTACGAGCTTTCTAATGATTACATATACTTGAGGTGACCGACTCTTTAATACATGGAATTTCTAATTCCTAACAATTGTTCAAAAGGATTTTTTAAAATCTTTCAAAATATTTTGTGCTCAATATAACTCCCTCTAAAACCCTTTAATTGATTATGCTTTATTAAAGGGGGAGTATAAAACCAAAATGTTCCAAATTCATGCCTAAATCAAATCCGTTTGTCTCCCCAAAAGATTCTAAAATGTTGTTTAACCCGTTGATATCAAAAATATCACGAATATGCTATTTTTGAGGGGGAGGAGACGTGATTAAAATGTGATCAAAAAGTTTAATGATCGTTGTTTGAATCTCAAAAGAGCTCGACTCAATTGAAACCAATGAATTGACGAGGAATCAATGTCAGGAAATGTACCATCTCGAGAAACTTTCTATGGACTTGACCAGGACGGGTAATAATCTCAAGCTAGTTCTCTAGTGATGTAAACGTGTCTCGAATCGGTCTTGTTCATTTAAAGTCGATCAATTCAAAAGTGCGAACTCTACCCTCTCTGCGCGATTGTTAAAACAATATAAGCACATGTGAAGCGGGAGTGTTTCTGAAAAACAAAACTCTCAAGGTGTTAACAAAATGTTTTGATAATCATAAACACTTTGAGAGATTTTCAAGAAAAATGGTTTTATGGAAACAATAGGACATTCATGAAGTTATAAGGTGACTAAGGATAGGAAAATCCGTCCTATGATCCGCCAGAGCCGGAGGGATCTACCCAAGGACATCACCAATAGTTAGTATTCGAAGTCCTTAGGTATGATTGAAAAAAGGAGTAATGTGAGAAAGGAGAAAGAAGGGGTTGAAGAATTAAAAAGAAAAGTAAAAGAAAAGGTGAAAAGAAATAGCCCTCCACAATCAACCTTAGGGCAGAAACCGGGTTCAATTCATATGCTACTAGTTGTCACTAGATGACACTGGTATTGAAGACAAAGACGTCATGGACCCAGTGACGCACTGCACTAAACCTTCTAGCCACTCAATTGCTCTTAAAAGGATTTGTTTCATTCTCACAGGGAACCCTACGTAAACTATCGGCCTTCTCTTAGAGATAGCTAGTATTGAAGAAGGAGACCCTCTCCTTAGTCTCCGCTCAGGAAAACCAAAGTGCACAAATTGAGTCTAGAGCCACGAGATTCATTAAAAGATCTCATATGAACACATGACATTTCATCGCTTGTTGTTCATCAATAAGGACACAAGTGATATATTCTAGAGTCCTACGCAGATCTTAGCAATCTGCCAGAACATTTATGAGAAGTTTTACATCTGTGATCTTCAATGATTGAATGGAAACTCTGCCGTGGTCAACTTCAAGCGACCGACAAAGCAGTCACTTCGGTAACTCCCGTGGATTACACTTAGTGTGTCTCAAACGGTCTCGATCGTGGGGTGATGCTTGGTGTACCTCGATGACCACCGAACTGTAGGTGTACTTCGGTACATCGCGTTATCTCACTTGTGGGACTCCAGTTCAGGAACGGCCTTTGTGAGAATTAGAGACGTGTTTTCACACTATGTTGTTAACACACTCGAAGTTCAAACTTGTAAGTGCTGGATTACTTCTAACCCATGTTTTATGTTTTCTTCTTATGGATGCTCGCGGGAGGAAGAGATCGTGCAGATTCTCCACATGCTCATACCAACAACACATGAAAGTTCTCATCAAAATCAAAGGCAACACAAAGTTAAAGATGATTCTTCGTCAATGTCAAAGAATCTACAAAGTATAAAGACTCGAGAACTACATCATTGGCAAATAAAAGTCAAATAGAAGTGTGAGCATGGTGGAGAAAGACGTGGAGACACCTAACCAATGAAGTTGACAACGGCAGACAACCATATTAATTGATCACAAAGCATGAAGGAACAAAGAATCAAGACTATTCTATATCTACACGCAAAGTTCAAGCTCAAGGAAAGTAAAGACCTAATCAAGTGGAGCATCTTCTGAATGACCACCCCTTAGGGGGAGATTGTTAGCCGTTACATTTTTATTAGAAGTGATGGTCATTCACGTTTAGGAACTTTGTAACGTGTGTTAGATATTGTGCTAGAATAGTCAACGGGCTCGTGGATTGGGCTAAGCTAAATGGTTAATCGTTTAGTTAAGCTAGCCTTGTATAAGTTCATGTAACCCAATCCATGTCCAAGCCCATCTCACGGACCATGGCCAAGACTTAGGGCATTATGTTACTTGTACTATAAATACCCCTCAAAGTCTCATTTGAGGGGTGTGCTTGAGTGTGTGTGTGTGTGTTTTTCCCTTTGATATAACATCTCTTGTTCATCTTTCTCTCTACACACATATACGCATAACATATATCAAGTCACCATCTTTCTCATCTTTCCATCTTTGTTTATTGTTTCTTCTACGCATAACGTGGGTGTTTGTGTTCGTGTTTTACGTGTTTGGTTAGCTTGGTAAAGTGATAAGGTTGATATATTTAAGGTCCTACAATAACTAACACTTCAGCAAAACGCATCAGTTGATCAGGAGCTAACCTAGAAATCTGTGAAAACCACTGGCTCGAAGTGATTTTTAATACGGTATAACACCGTAAATGGTTTTTTCAAAATGATACTCCGCACCTTTAGAAGTTGGTAGGAAGATAAAGAAGCTTAAGGAAATTACTATATATATATATAATGCAGCGTCGAAAACAACGAAATGCTTCTTCGAAAAACAACATGGCTTTTCGTAATCAAACAAAGAAGGCCCAGGTATGCATATATGGCGATGAAACCAAACACCAGCCGTAGCTGCAACCAAAAATCGTGCCAGGTTGCCTCGCCAAGATACTGGTGTTGGTAAAGTTACGCTAATGGAAAACAAAAACGCAGACAACTATCATCATTGCCTTTATAAATGAGCGACTAAATAAGCAATAAATGGGCGAAACTCACATGGAATATGCTAAACCAAAGTACAACATCAAAAATTGTTGAACCAAATCCACTTCAGCATGTTAAATACTGAGCTAAAGCCAATGAACCAACACACTGAACCAAAGACGCAAAACCAAAACCACTGAACATCTGCAAGCACCAAAAGAAAGTCAGAAAAGCCTCTAAGGTTGCGTTACAATAAACACCCCGCCAAGATAAGACCTTTTTAAAGCTTTGAAATATCAGCCAGTAGTAAACCGTAAATGTGTAGCAAAACAAAGCCGGAAAGACCCCCGTGGCTGCGTTACTAAACGCCCCGCCAAGATAAGACCTTTTTAAAGCTTTGAAATTATCAGCCAGTAGTAAACCGTAAACGTGTAGCAAAACAAATCTGGAAAGACCTCCATGGATGCGTTACTAAACGCCCCGCCAAGATAAGACCTTTTTAAAGCTTTGAAATATGAGTTAGTAGTAAACCATAAACGTGTAGCAAAACAAAGCCGGAAAGACCTCCATGGCTGCATTACTAAACGGGCCGCCAAGATAAAGTTTTTCTCAAACTTTGAAGTGTCAGTAGTGTTAAGGTAACAGGCCTGGAAGCCAAAAAGTAGTTTTTGTAGGCCAAGGGTGAAACGACATTGTGTACTTTGTTTTTGACGCATCATTACTATATATATAATTTGAGGATACAAAACGGTAACAAACAATGTCTTTTTACCCTTGGGCCCAGTGTGTTAGCCCGAATTCCATAATAAGTAAGCCCAGCTTAGGTAACATACGTTATATATATAGCGAGGTAGGCGACGGCCCACCGCGTTGCGGCGGGGCGTTGTTTCATGCCGTCAATCATTGCGCTGTATTTTTTTAAAGTAGATAGTGGGCTGATGTTTGTGCTTTTGTATCTTGCAAGGTATTAACTGTAGTGTCGTGAAGGGTCGTTGTTGCACATTGACTTATTTGGCCTATTGAAGATAAAAACACAAAACAAAGTAATGGAATAGTTAGTAAACGCTTTATAAACAATGAATTGATTCCTATACATGGAAATTTGCTACGGTAACAAAATAGTTGCTTTTGTATCTTGAAAAAATAATCCTTTTTGGAATTACATATTAGTTGAAAATAGACATACACCCAATGGCTTAAGTTTGTTTTACTGAAAAAGAGGAAGTTGCATAACTGAATTTGCTCTAAAAACCAATCATTACATTTTCAAATCAAATCCATACTTACTTTACTATGGCATTCGAACTTTGCATAAGAGGGAGGATCGGAGTTTTGGATAACCATGAAAAAATTTAACACGATTTCAGCCAACCATACATCCATTCCATTGAAATGAATAAAGAAAATCATCGAAGTTTATATAAAATTCTTATCCATTCCGATTTCGAAAGTTCCCTCGTCACCACTGGCATTGTTGTTAGCAACACCCATTTTCACCTGTAAAAGAGAACAAAAAATGTTAATACAAATTTATTTACAACAAAGGTTATAAATTTTGTAACATGATACAAAATCTAATAAAACAATGAACAAATATGCTGATCAGTAATTTATAGTGAACAGATTCACAGGTAAAAATTGAAGGTAAAATCGAATAGCATCATCAATCCTTCAACAAATAACCTACTCGATCCAAAGTATATTATTTATTGATCCAGTGATCGTGGTTCTCTTAACTACCTACACTGTACTTGCAAGTACTTATATAGTCAGAATATTCCAAACACTCATCACCCTTTGTTTATTCAACACATATTACTCGTTTCTCATTAGACGTGACACATTTTGCAACTCCAATTTGACCAACCCACGTCTACTGTTCGTGTTTGTTAAATAAGGTGGGTTAAAAGTTTTCATTTATCTATATATATATATATATATATATATATATATATATATATATATATATATATATATATATATATATATATATATATATATATATATATATATATATATATATATAGGGTGAGTTAAAATAAAAAAAAAAATTTGGTAAAAAGAATAAGAAAATTTTTGGGCCTTTAGATTTAAAATCAATGGATGAGATTAAACAATACACTTAATTAAGGCTATAAGGGTAAAATTGTCTTTAAATAAAAAGACATAAACACACAATATAAAACATATCATCTCTTTAACCGATCATACAGTTCTCTCTCATCTAACTACTTTCTCTCTCACAATGAAATCCGACCATCTCAATAAATTCCGATCATCTCAATAAATTCAGATCATCTTAATAATTTTCGATCATTTTATTCAAATCCTAGCATCTCAATAAGCAAAGTGTGAGTAGATCGGCGATTCTGGTTCCGGATCGATAATTTGAATCTCAATCAACTATGTCAGATTTGGTGTATTCGAGTCAATGTAGTAATGGAGGTTATGGTAGTGGTTATGAGATGGTTATGGCGGTTGTTATGGGGGTTGGGGCGGTGGTTATGGAGGTTATGGTGGTGGTGGTTACGGTTATGGTGATGGGTATGACATGGTTAAACCTGCTGGTGGTGATGGTATGCTAATTCCCCCTATTCATTTGTCAAAACAACAACTGTCTATGAAAATTGAGTAAATGTGCATTAATTTCCGTTGGAAATTAGTAAAAGCCTGATATGTTTAGGTAATTATGAGTTTTTTGAAATAAAAATGTTTTGTGTATTAAAAATAGGCTTGACGTGCGATAGTTTCTTAAGAAGTTAGTTAAAGTAGTACGTTTGGATAATCATGAGCTGTGTAGAATAACAGTGTTTTATGCACAAAAATTGGTCTAAATGTGCATCAATTTTGTAGGAAGATAGTAAAAGTGTAATAGGATCGGATAATCGTAACTTGTGTGAAATTCATTTGTTTTGTGCATTAAAATGGTCCGAATAAGCATTAATTTTTGTAGGAAATTAGTAAATTGTGAAACAATTGGATAATCGTGAGTTTCCAATCGTGAGTTGTGTAGAATAACACTATTTTGTGCATGAAAAAGTGGTCTAAATGTGTATTAATTTTTGACAGAGGTTAATAAAAGGGTGATATGTAGGGATAATCATGAGTTGTGTGAAATAATATTGTTAACACAAAAGAATACATACCTTGATTATCACTATTATTTATCAATAACTTTTTGGACAAATCTGAAATTTACCTTGCAATCCACAATTGCATGTTAATATCAATTGGTATTACAAACCCTAATTTGATTAAATATTAGGGAGCAATTGAAGATTAGAGTGAAATGGATTGTACTTGATTATGTGATTCTCTGTGTGTGTATAGGGAGAGATGGAGCGTGTGTTTTTTACGTGTGTAGGAAGGCGGGTTTATTGTATAGGTTGTTAGGATTATAGTTAGCATGTAAAATTACTTTTATACCCTTAATAATTAGTTATGATGAAAGTTAATCTCATCCATTGATTTTAAATCAAGGGTTAAAAATTCTTCTTATTCTTTTCACCACAAATCCTCTTTTATTTGATCTCATCCTATATATATATATATATATATATATATATATATATATATATATATATATATATATATATATATATATATATATATATATATATATATATATATATATTTTCGATCATATTCCATGTTTCTAGCACAATAGAAACTGCAATTGCTTGTCAAAACATTCCACTGTGAGCTAAAAAACTGGAATCAACAATTAGTGGGCATGACAGTTAAATAAACCGGAGACAATGTCATTATTGGACTAAATGGAATGGGGTTGCAAAGAGATATAGTACCTCTCCATAGCCATTATACTGGCAATTGCATACCAAGATTATTTTAGTTTATACCGAACAAAAAAAAATATTCGGATTTAGGATCCAACTGATGCGTAACCTTTTAGAACAAATCAAAACGGTTTGAATTCAGTTGACCCGGAAGCACTCATTAGCCTGTTAGAGATGAAACATAACTTAATTCCACTCATTTACCTAAAACTAAATTTATCCAATTGCCACCTTTGCTTGCGTCACAAAAACATAGCACAGTTTAAGAATACCTCCCATCATGGAGGTTAAGACTTACGATGTTCTTAAACGCAGTTATCACTAAGAACCTATCAAATTCATACAGACAGTACACATACTTGTAGCCACCTAGAACCTACTATACAAACATCTACAGAAGTCTAACGACATCATTAAGCATATTACCTAAAACACAAAAAGATCATATCAATATCCAACTTTAAACAGCGAACACCATAAACTTTTTATTAAAAAAAATAGAAACGCAAAATAATTATAACTAAAGATTAAAAACTGTTTATAAAGATATGATCAAACTTAGAACAAATCGGCAGTTAAACAAACACGGGATTCTTCACTTGGAGGAAACCAATGAATTACCGGAAACTTGTCAATTGAAAAATGTTGAAAGATGAACTCATCTTCAGCAGCACCGAGAAAATCCCTACAACTGATTGAAAGAACAAAAGAATAACTTATCAATCGCAACATTGTTTCTTCAGATATAACAAATAAAATTGACATTAGTTGGACATAGCCATACATGCTTAATCTTAAACACAAAAAAGAAAAAGTAGAAATATATTATTGTCTTCGCCAAACTATATATCGTGATCAACATAAGGTTTATTGGAGTTTAACATCAACTAGTGTGACAATTAACATGGATCAGTAAGAAGTTCTGTATTGGATAAGAAAGAAAAAGAGGAGGTCACGTATATCCGGTAAATTCCATAAACGGGTATGTTACCTAAGCTGGGCTTACTTATTATGGAATTCGGGCTAACACACTAGGCCTAAGGGTAAAACGACATTGTTTGTTACCGTTTTGTATCCTCAAATTATATATATAGTAATGCTGAAAATAGGTTGAAGTAATTAAAAAACTGAATGAGAAAACCGAGATACTGTCAACTTATATAATGCAGCAAGTTTACATAATCTACATTTCGTCATAAGAAAATTTTGATAAAAGCTCTCGATTTTTTTTAATGTACCCGCTAACTATTATTGAATAATAATTTGATTACTCCTATTTATTTTTATGTGCTTTTTGTGTGATTATCACTTTCAGGGTTTTTTGCTATATATGGAATAAAACAAGAGTTGAGGACTCCATGGAACTTCTCATGTTTATGCTGAGTTTGAAGGTTTTTACAACATGGGACTAGATGAGTTACATTAAAAGCTATATACACCGCCTAATCACAAATCCCTAATCACTAACCCTAATCCTCTCATTAGTCGCTATTTATCTCTTTTGGTCATCTCTTGACTTTGTGTGGGTGATCTTTCAATCATTTGTGTATTGTGTTGAGTGTTGTCTCATGGATAACACTCAAATCCTTGTTAACCTTTCTTACACAAAGTGTAATCCAGCAACTGTCTTATTAATAAGATCATGTGGTTGTTTTATGTTGGGTTATTGTTATTTTGTACCATCGCACATGGTATCGGAGTTAAAGTTGATTATTTAATCGATCTTGAGTTCTAGATTTCTAGGGTTTCTAATAAGTTGTGCCAAAAATTGGGAGTTTCTTAATTGAGGCACTCCCGTGGCTGATTCATCACCTATTCTGGTGTCCAGATAACTTATTGGTGATTATATTTTTTTTTGAACAAAGATTACATTTCATATCACACCTCACAAATGGAGGAAATTTGCACACAACATGTTACATCGAACATAAAGGGCAAAGTCGAAGCCGACTTGCCAAACAAAATACACGAGGCAACAAGTTAAGCCAAAAGAAAGCATACACCCTAATAGTTGTGACCGACCATAGCTACACCATACAAGGGTGGGGGGAATCACCAAAGTGAGCTTTAAGGTGACACAACCATACGAAGATGTAGCTTGACAAAAGTACACAAAGTACAGAAAACATACAAAGAAGATAAAACCAAGCATCCTAAAAGGGCGAGCAAAACCCAACAAATCTAGAATCAAAACCCAAGGCTGACAAGAAGCTATCGATGGCGGACCACAACAGATCTGAGCGGTCGCGGTGGTGGCGGCGACAACAACGGCAAGAAGTGAGTGATGACAGATCGTGAGCAAGGCTTTTATTGAAGGAAAATAAAATACAAGAAAGATCCGGACGGCCGGTCGAAACCGACCGCCGGAGAAAAGGGATTGGATTTGGGTGGGTGAGTTTTAGAGAGAGGTTGGAGGTTTTTCTTATTGGTGATTATATAAATTTTTATAATTTACCCTATAGCTCAATTACAAGTTATGATGGCTTAGCATGATTCATGTGTTCACATTCATATTTATACTTTAGTACCAATTAGACATGGGACATGTAGTGTTTATGTTTATAATATGTTTACGTCTATGATTAGTAGTTCAATTTATTCACTAAAGGGTTTTTTTTTTTTTTTTTTTTTTAACTAAGGGACCATGTTGGTCCTACATCTATATAAGCCACTTAATGAGGAAGGGTTAATATTTTTTTTCTTGGGGATATAGACCAACTAAGGCAAATAGTGAGTCCCACTTAGAAAAATAATAATAATATTAAATAGGTTTGTGGACCCAATCCTTTAGCTAAGAAAAAAAATAGGGGTATGGTACAGAAAAGTCACTAAAGTTTACAAAAAATTTGTCCTAAGGTAATCTAGTTTCATTTTGTTCATCCAGGTTACTGAACTTTGTAACTTTGTTCACTCAATGAATCGAACTACTAAAAGTGAATGTTCACGTTATTGAACTTTGAATTTTGTTCACTCATGTTACTGAACTTATCAAAAAATATACATCCAAGTTACTCGGACAAACACTGAATTTTCGAAGTGTATGCTTACCGAAAGTTTAGTAACCTAACTGAACAAAATGAAACTATATTACCTTAGAACAAATTTTTTGTAAACTTCAGTAACTTTTCTGTACCATAACCCAAAAAAATAAACACACCCTAAGTCTTTATGACTTACCGTTTCTATCTCCACCCTTTTTAGTAAAATGAAGTGGATTAAGGATTGTAGATAGAAGAAGGGGATTTTGAGGGATAACGGTAATGCTCGTGGGATAGGTCGAACGATCATCTCTTATGTACCTCTCATAATAGTCAACTAGTAATGCCTCGAAAATATTCATCAATAGAAATAGAGCTTTTGGGTCTAAACGAGTTTAAGTTAATCCTCAATGTTTTGTATATGAATGTTAGCAATAAAGTTATGTGTTTTGGGTCAAATGGAGTGGTTTGGTTAAAAACCATATATTATGTAACATAGCTTCAGAGTGTTTTTATTGTGAAATCTCTGTCAGATATTATGTTTATGATGATTGAAATGTGTTTAAAGATCTGAAGCTTTAACAAATTTTAAAAGTCCAGTTTTTGGAAAATTGAGTTTTGCAGGAGGTCTATATGGCATAGAGGCGAGAATCCTTTACGGCGTATAGCCTAGACGAAGTAGAGGACTCCAGCCTTCACGACGTATAGGGGTACTGCTAAAAAAATGAGTGTTTCATAACCCGCCACATAATTCCACTCAACCTAATCAGAATTCTACCCGCAGTCCATGAAAGACAACGAAGTTTGGGACTTAGTTGATCTTCCACCTAGCAGCAAAATTGTTGGCTACAAGTGGGTTTTCATGAAGAAGACAAACATGGATGGTAAGATAAACACATTCAAGGATAGATTGGCGGCTAAAGGATACACTAAAACTCAAGAAGTTGACTATGATGAAACCTTTTCATTTGTTGCTAGCATCAAATCAATTAGAATACAATTTGTTATTGCCACTTTCCATGATTATGAAATCTGGAAAATGGATGGCAAACATGCTTTCTTGAATGGTCACCTGCATGAATATGTTTATATTGTATAACTCAAAGGTTTTTTGAATAAAAAGTATTCTAGGAAAATGTGCAAGCTTGAGAAATTCATTTATGGATTGAAGCAAACATCATGAAGCTGGAACTTGAGATTTGATGAGGAGATCAAAGTGTTTGGTTTTGATCATAGTCAAGAGGATTCATATGTTTATGTTAAAACTGATGGAGATATGGTAGTTTTCCTGATCCTATATGTAGATGACATATTGTTAATGGGAACCGACATTCCTATGCTCAAAGATGTAAAATATTGGCTAGGAACATGTTTTGACATGAAAGATCTAGGAGAAGTTGGTTATATTCTAGGAAACAAGATCTATAGAGATAGATCTAAACAACTTATAGGTATAAGCCAAAGTACTTATATGGATAAGATGTTGAGAAGATTTAATTTGCATGAGTCTAAGAAATGTTTTTTTACCTATGGCTCATAACACACATTTGAATGAATCTCAAAGTATGTCACACCATGTGAGATAGAGAGGATGAGTGGGATTCCATATGCCTCGGAAATTGGATCCATGATGTACGCTATGATTTGTACAAGACCTGATGTATTTTTTGCGTTGAGCATGGCGAGTAGACACCAACAGAATCTATGTGAGGAACACTGTTGGTGTTGTGAAAAACATACTGAAGTACTTGATAAGGACTAAAGATATGTTCTTGGTTTATGGTGGTTTGGATGGAGAGCTAGATGTAATATGTTACACCGACGCTGGGTTCCAAATTGATTGATATGATACTTGACCGTAATCTAGCTATGTCTTTGTTATGAATAGCGGAGCGGTTGCGTAGAGGAGCCCGAAGCAGCGCACCATTGCATTATCGTCTACAGAAGCAAAATACATCATTGTCTCAGAAGTTGCTCAGTTGGTTCTTTGGATGAAGAAGTTTATAGTGGATCTTCGTATTATTCCAAGTAACGAAAATCCCATGAAATTGTATTGTGATAATTCAATCGCAATCCTACTTGCTAATGAACCACAAATACAAAAAGGTGGTCGACATATTCTTTGCAAATTTCACTGAGAAGTGTTCGCGAGAAATGATATTGAGGTTATTAAAGTCCGTACTGATAACAAAGTTGTTGATCCGCTAACGAAAGCTTTACCACATGATAAGCATGAACAACATGCTAATGGAATTGGGCTTCGTTATGGAGAAGAAGAATCGTCACAAGTTTAATATTTGTATTTGAATATTGGAAGTTAAAAAATTCTATTTGTGAATAATATATAATGGTTATGAGTATTTCTTCATTTATATCATTGTGTTATATATTTGCACCTTTCACCAATAAACATGATTGTTCAAAACTACATAATCGATCATATTATTTGGGCACAATATGAATTCAGACTAATGTGAATTTTGATAATTATTTGTGTATGAAAATAATTTACTTGTTGGGGCCAAATTCCATATGTATTCATAAGGATAAATATTAGATGACCTATACGAGACGTCACTACATGAATGATTGTCAATTAGTGAGTCACGTTTATGAATCATATTCTTGTGTGTCCTTAGACTCTTGATATATATCACATCTGTAATACATGACGAGTTCTGCTTTGATTCATCTTCAACGTCCTGGTAACTCGGGGCCATACATGGGTGTTTTTGGTATTGTAGATTTGTATTTAGCGGGTGGATATAGGCAAAAGGATTTTTTTTCCTTTTACGATAAGCGCATGATACTGTTGTGGGCCACTTGATGAATTAATCGATATAAATACGGCTGTGACTAAAGTGGAAGTTAAACTGTTGTTGTAACTTACTCTAGTGATATCATAAATTATAGATCGAGAAACACATGTTAGCGATTTGAGATGGCTTAATCCATGTCTCAAACTAATATGCATCAGAAACAAAAGGGAATAAGAATAAAATTAGAATCTTAAGATCACTAACCGTTAATGATTGTTGTTTTGGTTATATCGACGAGTGGATTGTTGTTAGACGGTTATTTGTCATTATTAATTACTTAGAAGTTATAAGCATACCCAAGTGAGAGTTTGTATGATTATGTGCATGATATAGCATAATTAAATATTGTCATTAATATATGAGACCATGGGGTCACACATAATAACATGAGACTTCAGTTTGATGTATTTATCTTAAATGCACAAATGATCTATTAAGAGAAAACATGATTGGGCTTAATTAGTTGGATTGATTAACATGTAATGGGCTTAAATAAAAGAACCACATGAGAGGCCCACTTGGGTCTTGAAGTTTAGCAGCCCCCATGGGGTCGTGTCGAGCTTGGGCTTAGTTCATTACTTAGGAATAAAGATAAATATATTATTAGATAATATCACATCTTTTTATTTTATTCATTATCTTTTAAATAATTAAAGTATATCTTATATTTAATTATAGGAGATATCCTTTAAGTTATTATAAATACCTTAACTAGGAATTATGTTTTTACTGATTGCTTTTTCACCTAGGTTTTCGTGCAACCCCTTGCCATCTTTTATGTTTGGCTGAAACCCAAAGAAAAGATGAACACCCTTTTGTGTTTGATTTAACCAATTGTGATTGTTCGTATAGTGTTGAAGATCAAGCATTACCATCCTACTGAAGCTGTTAGAGTGTTAGCGTGGACTAGTCGTGGATAAGATCACATTATTGATATTTTTAGTTCGTGAATTCTCCCATCCAAGTCATAAGGTACACAAGTGTTGTATTTATTTTGATTAGTCATAGATATGTATCTGGATCGATGCAGTAGAAAAGGTTTTTTTTAAGATTTATGCTTCTGATGTAATTCTGATTATTCTATTTAACTGTTAAATAAATTTTAAATTATAACCATGTTTTACATTATGGGCCTGGTAGAGCTTCAGTATCAGATACAACCTTATACTGTAGTCTTGCAGGTGGTTTACTGTATATTACATTCATTCGCCCCGATGTATCCTATGTTGTGCAATAGGTATGCCTTTATATGCATGACACTCGAGAGCCTCATTTAGAATCTCTCAAACATATTTTTCAGTAGTATGTCAGAGACATTGGATTATGGATTATAGTTATATGCATCACCTGTTTCTTCTCTCATGGCATATTCGAATGTTGATTAGATTGGTTGTCTTTTCACTAGGCGGTCTACATCTAGGTATTGTGTATTTTTTGGTGCAACCACTTATCTTGGTCATCCAAACGTCATCATACATTGTCACGATCTAGCGTTAAGGCAGAGTATCGGTGTTGCTATTGAAGTTGCTGTGACAACTTGAATTTACACCCTTTTCTGGGAATTAAATACTCCTTTGACTTCTAGCACCATTGTCTATTGTGACAACATTAGTGCGGTTTACTTGACGGCTAATCCGATTCAACATTATCGGACTAAGCATATTGAGATTGATATTCATTTTGTCCGAGACTTTGTTGATGTGGGACAGGTTTGTGTACTTCACGTATCATCTCGTTACAAGTATCCATACATCTTCACTAAGAGTCTCCCTTCTGCATTGTTTGAAGAATTTCGCTCAATTTTGAGTATTCCTTCTCCCTCCATTTAAATTATGGGGGAGTGTTAGACGTATATATTATTAGAGATACTTGTTTATGTCTTGGGCTTTATTTGTTTTGTAGGCTTGGCCCATCTATATTGTAACTGTATCAATATATTGTTTTGGTATGTTTAATGATTAAACATGTCAATTACCAATCTAATAGTATAGTACTAGTCGTTGAAAGCGGTAACATCAGCTAGTTTTGTTGGTTACTTAAAGAAAAACTTGCGGTTTTCGATGATAGACAAAAGTTTTGGATTTTGATTTTGGAAGAGACAATGTGCATATGTGTTTAGAGTTGCATAATATCTTATCTTATCTTAGCTACTCCTTTCGTTTTAATATTACTCTCTAACAAAAAAATTAAAAAAACATACAATCAATTAATGTTTTCATTTAATTTTGCAAAAAATAATTTTGACTAGAAGTAATATGATAAACTCAAACAATTTCAACTTATATTTTTAGTTATGGAATCTTTTGGAGATAACCCAAAATAGAAATATGGACAATAATATTGAGACGGAAGGAGTACGCAGGGGCGGATCGAGAGGGTTCCCGAGGGTGCACGGAAACCCCATGGATTTTTCTTACGTCGTGTAAAATTATGTCAAATATACAGCTTTTTCTAAAATGAACCTGGTTTTAATTGATTTTTTAGTTACGAAATTTAGATACTTTTAATAAAATGAACCGAATTACTCTTGATCGTGAGTTCGTCTATGGTACACATATCAAGAGAAAACATGCTCTTTTAAAAACTTGCAAAATGAGAATTAGAAAAACCCAGGTATCAATAAAACTAACATATTTTGACTAACGCTAGTCTTGGGTATATAGTTTGCTTGTCGAGCCAACTGTTTGACTTCTTCAATAATCTAACTTAGCATTTGATAGTCAACGAGTGGTACAAATTTATGTACATTCATGTGGCATTTTAATTAGTTGTAATTAGACAAAACAGGATCTGTAACTCTTTTGGATATTTGATAATCCATATATACATTTATATTCATGGGTTTTTTTTATAGCTAGCTCGAATTGTTCTTAGATAGTCACTCGAATTGTTCTAGATAGGGTCAATCTAAAACCTGTTTTATATAACGTTGATCGATATCAATCTACAACCTGTTTTACACTATGTTTCAGTGGTTTAGTATATGGGGAATTGGTGAATATATTATTTGGTTGATAAACTGATAAATCCTAAGGTATACATATGGTGAAAAATTATTCACAAGAGTCTTGTTGAGGTTTAGCATATGTTAATAGAGAATTAATCAAGATTTACAATCAGTTATACAATGTAGTGAAATTAAATTAAATAGCACAATCTTTGATTCTGCAATCGATTTTGCAGTTTAGACAATTAATTTGGATCATTGTCTTGAAGTTACAACTGTTGAACCAGTTCTAGTGCCGCATGCTTGACCTTCTTCCTAACCGAGCTTGTCAATGCAGCGGCATCAACCCCATCCCCAATCACCACCAAGTAGTTCTTGTTTTCCCCTTGTAGCTCCACTGAATGTACACCTGCACATGTATTCAAGTAAGATGCGCACGTTTGCAAGAAATGAAGTACTTAATAGTACATGTTAATTTGCCTATTTCTTGAAAGTAATTACAACGTTACATCCAAAAGTATTATCAGGATATCATATGAATACTTTCTTCTTGATTCACATCATACTAGCTAGAAACATAGTTTTATAGAGAAGATCAAGCGAAAAGGTTGAGAAAAAGATAATAAAGTTAAAGAAGTAGATACTTGTTTTACCTAATGCTTTGGCAGCTACCATCATTGCCTTCGTTCGACATTTCCCACATTTTGGCTTAAACGAAATCACGATCATTTGCTGAAACACATAATTTTTCTCATCATTAATCAACAAAGTACCTCAAAATTAAATAAAAAGATCGTGATTTAACATGTTACACAACAAAAATTGCCATACAATTCATAACATGTATGATCAATTTGATGTAACAATGGCGTTAGAACAACAAAAGTTTGGAATAAACGTTTAGCAATACCATCATTTGAGCAATGTAACTTGTTGATGCTCTTAGGGGTGAAAGAAGTAGAACATGAACAATAGCCTACATACATGGTTGTGTATATTTATAGTGACTTGCATGTTTATGGTGTATTATTTGTCTAAAAAACTCCCTTAAACACGGCTTCATTTTGAGTCAACTTATAACATAACATGTGCATAGTCCACGTGGGCTACAAGTTTACGTGCATGCATGTGAGGTTTAAGTTGTAAAATGTCAAAATTTCTGAGTTTGATTTTGATTCACAGTACAAAATCAATCAGTTAAATAAGAAAGATACAAACTTATTGCTGTCAATATACAATACGTGAGTGGGTAATTAAGAAGGTATACGCAGTCTAATACTACTGCAACTAGAGCAATAATTATTTATAAGGTGTGAACATGTTTAAAATATTGACAAATCTTTAGAATGAAAGATTTCACGAGATAAGAAACCTGTTAACGGCGCAAGTGAAGGAGTTCACGTCATGGTTTACAATATAAAATGAAAAGCTGACAACTATGTGACGTCTAACACTACAACAAAATAAGCTTCCACTATGCCACATGTTTTTGTTATTAGTTGTTACAACGTGGCCATCAACTTGGAGTTTAAGGTTCTAATTCTCAATAATCGTGAGTATTTGTGTTAAAGAAGAAAATATGTCTTTTGCATGACATAAAATGAGGGTAGGGAGGAAAAGAAAACTTAAAATGAAAATCATAAATAATTATAAGTACTCATTTAAAATGTATCAATTTAAATTAATAATGATATATCTGATTTAAGTTAATGCATCTATAACATATAGTTATAGTTCATTTTCATCTTTCTTATATTATCCTAAGCTCACAAAATGATTTAAACAACAACTAATTACATTTTAACATTTCAAATGCTTAATTTTGTCCCGATTATAATGCAAAAATAAATTATTTAAATAATAATTATTTATCGTCTACAAAAATCAGCAAAGATGTGATATAAACGCCCCAACATAATAATTATCGTACCACTTTATCTTCAAAGTGATTTTATCGTCAGTTCATCACCATAAACACTTTTTACGCTAAAATATACCTTATCACACATATAAAAATTTAATTTAAATGTAAAACAAAAATGACCGAGATCCACCTTCCACGGTAATGAGGGTGGTGGGCTTCCCCTATACCACGAGCCATCTTACTCCCGTTGTGGAAAGTTTAATAGTTTTAACAAAGAACATCATTTCTCCTTTTAAGTACACAAAATTTAACCTAGCAAAAATACTCCATACTTAAGAAATCTATGAAGATCTTTTAGGTAGTGAAATATCTATGTCATTTAATGATTAATTAAAGGGGTGTTTGTTTAAAATATTTTTGGCTTATATAAGCTTATTGAGTTCAACTTCAGCTCTAAGTTTCAAAATAAGTCACAAATAATAAATTTGTGAAAAATAAACTCAAATAGCATGTCATTCAAAAACAAAACAAAGAAAAAAAATAATAAAATAACCAAATAGCATAACCTTGCAAACAGAAAATAAGCTTTAATTAAACACATGTGGGTCGAAAACATACAAAGCGTGAGCGTAACTCTGTAAGAGTGAACGATGCAATGGCCGAACGACGTGTTTTTGGGCACTAACGGCGGCGCCATTCATCCCTCCATGGGTTACATAGCGACCGTTGTTTGCATTTTCTTTCTCTATTTTCTTTAAAGTCAGTCGTTTAATAACGTACACAAGCAACGGATAAAAAAACCATTTTTCACCTATAAATATCAACTTTTAACTATATATTTTTTCAAACATTCAAACTAAATCACAATTTATATACACTTTCTTGTACATTTCAATCTCCTATTTCCTATTTCATACACTTTAACATATAAATCACAACATGGATCTATTTGATGATGAAACTCGAGCCAAAGGATTATTATGTTTATACAAATAAAATAAACAATTTCTAGCATATGATGACGATGAAGCCTCTAGTTCACATACTCGGACGTCCATACCCCGAGACTATGAAGGCGCTGAACAACGTCTCATGGAAGATTATTTTGGCGACAATCCAAAATACACGAAAGGAATTTTAGCGACAATTCGTGAGTCGAAAACTATTTTAGAAATAGTCGAAGTGTGAGTATAACCTTGAACCTATTCCAGTACTTTAAATTTTTAGCTCTCGACCAATTCTTTGGTAAAATGAGTATTAGTCCTATAATGAAATGCACTTCCGCTATAGGCCAATTGGCATACAAGACAACACCGATACTTTTGATGAATATTTACAAATTGGTAAACGTTGTAGTCGTGATAGTTTTGACAATTTTACCAAATGTATATGGGATTTTTATGAGGTTATATGAAAAACACGAAAACTATCATGGTTTCCGGGTATGCTTGGTTGTATAAATCGCCCGAACCCAACGTGATTTAAATTTTAAAAGGCTCAAGAAAGTGCAAGAAAAGATGGGGAACGGACTTTTGGTGTCCTTCAGGGTCGTTGGGTGATTATAGTACAACCCGCACGCTTACTAGGTGAGCAAAATCGTAAGATTATGTATTCTTGTATCATATTGCATAACATGAGGCTAAAGGATCAAAATTATAAATAAGTGAATAATAACGAGATATGTGTTAGTCCTGTAGCTAATATGCAGCGTACATCGATCGACGGATCGATACACACAAAAAGAAACAAAAGGAACTACGTGACAAAGAGGTGCATATGACCCTTCAATATGATCTTGTAGATTATCTTTGGGAACGACATCAAAAACAACAACGACAAGGCGATGTAGTTTATTTATATATTGTACTTTTATTTTTATCAAAATGTCGTATTTTATTTTATGTATTGTAATTTTATTTTTAGTTTAATGAAATATGTTTGTTTTAAAAGCCACCGGCACCAATAACAGTTATTGGTTGGGATGTTGTTTTAGTTGACTAAACTAAATACATGCCCAATGCTTAAAAACCTTGACACGCAAAGATCCCACAAAGGGGGCTCGATAGCATCTTCATTTCTATGGTGTGCGAGTTTGTTTTGCAAAAGCACTTTTGCAACAGAACTTTTGTAGCCATATGATTAATTACATAGTCCACGAAGATAACAATGTAAAAAGTTTACATAGCTACACATCAGTCGACTCGTGAGTACTTGTATCACTAGAATTAGACCTCATACTATACTCAGCAACCAACTTGTAAAAAGATGATTTCCCTTCTAGCAGTTTTCTAGGGGAATCATATTCTTCGACAAGACCTGCATAGCATGGGTAAAACAAAGGAATCAGAACACAAATTAGTTTTTCTATACATCTAAGAAAACTTGAGCTCATACTGACCATTATTCAAAACCAAAACCATGTCACTATTGACCACAGTGGTGATCCTATGAGCTATTGTTATTATAGTAGAGTCCGAGAAGTGCTGCCTAATTGTTTCCTGAATCATGTTATCGGTTGCTGTATCAACTGATGCAGTGGCTTCATCAAGAACCAAAATTTTGCTTTTCTTGAGCAGTACACGGCCAAGACAAACCAGTTGCCGCTGTCCCATGCTCCAATTCTCTCCGTTTTCAGTGACTGCATAATTTTTACAAACATGTGTTATGAAAAAGGTTGTATTTTCATACAAAATTGAAAATATAACTTATGTGGTAGAGGATCCAGAACCTTTTGAATTAAGCTGGCCTGCCTTCTTTCTAACATCATCTCCGATCTGGCATTTATCAAGGGCCTGAAATAACAAAATATAGAAATATATAATAAGATCATACTGAATAGTGTATGCCAACATAAAAAGTTTTCAACATTATTGAATGCACCTCCCAAATCTGATTATCTGTGTATTTTTCAAGTGGGTCCATGTTGCTACGAACAGTCCCATTGAACATGGTTGGATCCTGAGGTATTATGCTTAATTTAGACCGTAAATCATGGATTCCGATTGATGATATGTTGATTCCATCTACCAGAATTTTACCGCCAGCAGGTTCTACTATACGGAAGAGTGTTTGTATAAGAGTAGATTTACCACTTCCGGTTCTCCTACTATTCCAGTCTTTGTACCTCCATGAAATGTGCATGTAAGACCTCTTAACACAAGTGGCATGTGTTGGGCGTATCTAACCTGCTCACACATTTCAAATTTTAATTGTGTTTGATTTCACTTGCAAGTCGTCACATGTACCATTTCATCATTTCATTTGTATATAACACAATTCATTTCACATTTGTAAGCGGTTTTGATTTTGTAATTCTCTTGTAATAAACTTCTACAAGTCAAGAAGTTTACAACAAATCCCATTAACTAATTCTTGAGCTCAATTCTTATTTGAATCTCGTTGATTCCCTGTAAGAGTGTATCAACTGGTATCAAAGCACCAATTCCGCATCTTAACCCATAAACCTATTGAGTTTGATCGTCGCCGATCAAATTTCGCCAAAATACATCGCTTCCTATCACAAATACGTTACCTTGTTAATTCTTATTCGCTTTCTTAGCCAAAACATCGCTTTCCGCACGGCTAGTACATTATTTATTATTTAAAAAAGAAACATACTTGCCATTTCCTCTTGTGGGTAATAGGGCAAAATTGTCCAACTGCTCATGAAAATACCCTAAAGAGGATGAATTTGAAAGTATATTACCCGTATAAAAATTTTGTTCGCTATAAAAATAATAACTACCTGTAGCTGGAGGATATCAACTTTTCCATCTGATGGCCAGAGGTGATCAGGTCTATTTGAGTCTATAACAAGAGGAGGTTCACTGGGTATAGAACAATATTGAAATATTCTTTCAACAGATATAAATCTTATTTCCACGTTGCAAAGTTTTTGTATAACCCAAACTTGTAATTTGTTCAGATATAGTCCATATGTCACTGCTAAGCCCGCGGTAACTACAATTGAAAGTGACAGAGATGAGTCGGTTGTGCCTTAAAAACGTAATCAAATTATCATTAAAGTTACTTACTTGGATCGATAGTTCCATGAGGAATGGAGACTAAAAAAATCAGAGTGAAGGCAAAGACTATAGAAGACAGCATATCCAAGCGCAAGCTTAGCCAGTCATTCGCACCAGCCGCATGTAACTTTGGCCTGGAATAATTGTCAATAAGCTTCAAACACATGTCTTCAAATCGGTCTTTCTGATCAAAGCTTCTAATTGTTGTTGATCCAGACATTGTTTCAGAAAAGTGTTGTATAACCGGGGCTTTGCATACTCCAGCAAGTCGTATCAGTTCTCGTGCTGAAGGTAGAAAATATTGCTAAAAATACAACAAATCATTTAAAATAGCTGTTGTGTTAGTGGAACAACCTAGTTTGAACTTATGAGACAATTGTCATTGGAACATATAAATTTGGTAAGAATTCACATGGTTACCTGTAAACGGATGCAAATTACAATCAAGGGAAAGAAAAGAATGAACACCGGCCAAGCACCTAGTGACATAACTATGATAGCGCCTAAAAGCTGTATCACCACAGCGACGAACAGGATCATTGTATCTGCTATCTTCACGTCAACTGTACTTTGGTCTGTAGATGCCTGTAAAAGAAGTTATAGTAAATCTTTAAATGTAAGTGTGTTCGTAAAAACTTGAAACCATTCACAGTTTTTCTATTGCATAACTTACCATCAATCAAGAAAATTGCAAGAAAATTAAGTATTTACTCACTCTGTTTAGAACTCGTCCAGATGGATTGGAGTCAAAGAAAGACATTGGGGCACGGAAAATAGAAAAATGCATTTTGTAGAATAGCTTATTGGCTGCCTCATACCCAGCTTTCATAACGAGCATCGCTCTAACTAGAACGCAAAAAGCACATCCAATTCCAAAAGCTACGTAAACAATAATGACCTCAGAACCTAGGCGAGTTTTGTTACTTTCTGACATAGGAGATGCCCAACTCATCCAGTGATTGCCCGATATTTGAAGTAGCTCAAACATAATTTGTGCTAACAATATCAACGGAATAAGTGCTCCTCCGTAAGCAATTGTAATGTATTTCCAATAGGCTGACAAGCCAATTTTACCTTTTTCTCTTTCTTCTTCTTCCACAAGTTGTCTTTTCTTCCCCTTAGGGTAAATCTCATTTTGGGTAACTTTTTGGAAAGTGCCCTGGCTTTCTTGGTTCTCATTCACATCCATCATATTGGACGCTAAAGTCTTCCCTACGTAATCTATTTCCAATAAAGCTTTTTTGTGTGCACCAACGAGTTCTATAAAGTTGCTTCCTGATTTGAGAATATTGTTGTATTTTCCGGCTTGAGTAATTTTTCCATCCTTTAAGACCTGATGGGATGATTAGTATTTAGATTGGTACGTGTGTGAATATATGCAAAGCAAGTAAAGAAAAAATTCTTCTAAAGCTTACCAAGATGAGATCTGCAACAGGTAAAAACTCCACCTGATGTGTGACATAAATCACTGTTTTCGTTTCCAGGAAGTTTAGCAAGCATTCCTGTGGATTTTTAACCATTTTAGTTAAACCAAAGAGCATAAGTCCGCAATTGCTAGTATTAAACTATATGAACCATAAATTTTTTGATCGAGACCAACTCACTTTAAAGAGATGGCTTCCTGTGTGAGCATCAACAGCGCTGAATGGATCGTCAAACAAATATATATCAGCATCCTGATACAGAGCGTGTGCTATCTGAATTCTCTGTTTCTGGCCCCCACTCAAATTGATTCCCCTTTCACCTATAATCGTTTTATCACCAAACGAAAGAACTTCAAGGTCTTTTTTCAAATCACATGCTTCGAGAACCTTCTCGTACCTTTCTCTGTCCATTTCTTTACCAAACAAGATATTATCTTCTATCTTTCCACTCTGTATCCATGGTGATTGGCCAACATAAGCCTTGGTGCCAGTAAGTTTGACGTGTCCTGATAATTTAGGCACTTCTCCTAGAATACAAGACAGTAGGCTCGACTTTCCTGAGCCAACAGCGCCACACACAGCCACCCTCATGCCATGAACAACTTTAAAATTTATATCACTCAATGTTGGCCTACAAGATGTCACATCATATGAGAAGTTTCCATCAGTTATCTCAACTGCAGTGTCAGAATTACCTTGGGGGATCATTTCTACCACATCAGAATCAAATTCATCAAGGCGAAGCAATGATGCAATACGATCAAAAGAGACTTTAGTCTGTGCTATCATAGATATTGTCCCTGGAAGATTATCTGGATTCTTGCAGAATCTTGAATGTTGCAAGCGCAGACAATACTTTCCCTGAGTCAAGTGGTATGCCAGCAATAATACATGTCCCAAAAGTGGCTACAGCCACAAATGTGGGTGCAACCCAGAATGCAAAAGTGGTCATTGCCAAATTAAAAACATTTCTGTACAAACACCGTGCCTCATCTTTCCTGATATCATGAATTCTAGACAAGAATTTCATCTCCCAGCCATGAAGCTTGAGAATTCTCATGTTCTTCAAAATTTCTGAAGTCGTTTTCATCCTTTTATCTTTATATTTCATTAACTCCTCTTGAAACTTCTTCTGAAATCGCCCTAGTGGTATATCGGTCGAAACCACAATTAAGGTAGATACAAAAGCAGCAAGTGAAGCAATGCCAAGATTTTTATACAAAATTGCTAGTGCCAAACCAACCTGCATAACCACTAGCCAAGGGTTGTGCATGTACATGCTAAATTCACCGATTCTTTCAGCATCAACGGCCACCAAATTGATAATCTCCCCATTGGACTGCTTCTGCTTAGAGAGAGATGAAAGGGTCAAACCTTTGTGGTATATCATAGCAACCAAAGCACTCCTGGCCCTCATTTCTGCTGATGTCGTTGTGCCAAACACTCCATAATCTTGGCGACAAAGAAAGCAGAAACTAGAAAATATCCTTCACTTAAGTCTCTCTCTCCATGTAGATATTCAACAAATGCATCTATGAGGAATGGCCCAACAAATGAAGCCAATGTGCAAACAATAGCAAGGAGTCCTGTGATTATTATGTCTTTCCATGTTGTCCAAATCACAGCCTTGGCAAGACATAATGTTGTGATTCGGCTATTTTCTTTCTTATATGACTCAAGTTTATTTCTTAAAACCGACAAGGACGCTCTAGCATTATCAACACTGTCAAGTTCTGGAACATCTTCAAGATCTAATGACTTCTTATATCCTTTTGAAATCAAAGGATGAATCCAGGCGAAAGTTAAAAGACTAAATATACTTCTGGTTCTGGCAGGGGTTAAGATTGTGTCTACTGTTTGAACTCACCATTTAAGAGGGATTCTTAGGCGAATGGTTTATAGTTTCACCTTCGCTCTTACCCAAAACCCCACATAATAGAAATAAATTAACAAAAGTATATGAAGCATCAAAGACCAAGACTTGAACTGTTACATATCCATCGTGTTTGTAGAAAGCACAGTCTAACACAAGGCAAAAACAAGACACGAAAAAATAAAACCCACCAAACCCTTAAGATATAGGGATACCTATATTCTCTATAGTTAGAAACATGAGTGTGCACATACACGGCAACAAATAACCAAACAAATGTTCCAAGAAGCGTATCCCAAACGGTAGAAATCTTTCCATTAGTCCTACCATTTCTATACCAATCAAGCAAGTTCAAGAAACACATAAAAATATTAAGAAGCACGAGACTCACACAACAAAACAGTGTCTGTTTGTAACGCAAGGCACCAGTGCTCGATCTAACTATTTGTTTAGGAACTCCATTACTATTGCTCCTGAAATTTCGGTTAAGCCAAGTGACGAATACAAGAAGCAAGAAACCAAGATATATTGATTCAGAAAACCCATGCAAGAGTCTCGGGGTCTGGTGAAAGTTGCTAACATCATCTGTTAACAAATTTAAAAGTGGTAAAAACTTAATCTTGATACCCTTAAATGATGCTTCAGGTTCTTCCATTTCTAGGTTTTACAAAGTGATCAGTAGCCTTGGTGTATAAAGAGAAGTTTTTGGTCAAAGTCTGCTAGTATTTTATTGATACTAATGAGTTAGCTTAACGTGTTAGTTAGATGTATATCCATAAACTAATCATTATTAGGTATATAACTATAATGTTGACTAGCTGACCAAAAATAAATTACTCAAAATTAGTTAATTGTCTCATTATTTTTCTTGTATACTTCATATAGTGATAATCATTTGGTCATTCTAAAGCTCATTACTGTGCAACTGTGCATTTACAACACAGATTACAACTCAAGTGGCTAAGGGAACACTCATGTTAAACACCCAATGCATTAAAATAGCAGCAACAGGTAGAACATAACTGTAGCTACGGCATCCAATATATAATCACCAATAAGCGGAAACAGATATATTGAAATGGACATACATACAATTATACAAACTTAGTTCTGTAGCAACGGCATTATACCAAAGAACCTAATTTAGTTTAATGATTTGAATCTTACGCCAAACCTTAGAGTTCTGTAGAGAAAAAAACGGTTTCTTTGGAAATAGAGCATGTGATGCACGAAACAATCATATAGTCACATGGTCATTTCGGCGCAAAAGTCTCTGAGTATCAAGCTTCACAATGCGCAATAATAACCATTAATCTCAAATCCCCTGCAGCTGCTAAGATTACAAATGGGCTGTATCTTAAATGCAAAATAGTCTATTCTCTTGAACATTTGGCGTGCGGTCATGCACAACCTTGAACCGAGAGGTTTGCGTACTATCACATTTCCAAATACATATTACCAGGTCTTGGATATAATCCATTAATTATATGTGAACTGGTGTGATGACAATGAATCAGGCTTTTATTTCATGGAGAAGAAATCTAGTAAAATCTAGCCTTTTTTTTTTGAAAAGTTACCGTTTGGACCTTTTCTTTAAAAAAGTTTACCTCCAAAAAGTTTTATTAAGTTGCTCATGAAATTACAAATAGTAGTTTGGTTTTTACTTTTCTTACAGATAGTAGTACGAAATAAACAAGAATATTGTTCAAATCGCTTTGTTTTAAAAAAAGTTCTCCGCAAAACAAAAATTCACTATTTCTAAATTTAACAAACAAAATTACAAAACAAATTTTGGTTGTTTACATGTTTTCTTTTATAACCCAAAACCCTCATTCCATTTCTTCAAAATATAAAATACAGACAGCAAACCAAACACATTTTATATTCTCAAATGTTTTGTAAAGATAAATTTCTCTTTTAAATGTTTACAAAACTAAATATTCAAAAATAAGAATTTTTTTTTCTAACTAAACACACGAGTGACTGTAATGCATAAATTGCATTAGTAAGATAACAAAAACATGATGCCTAGTGGAAAAAGTTTAAATAAATATTTAGAGTTACAAGTTACATGAGTGATTGTAAATTAATAATAATGACGTTGTTTTGCCCATGGCGTTGCATCGAGGTTTTGAACACTTTTAGATACAAAAAATTATACAACATGGCCGTTAACCCTTTTTCAATACTTACATGTTTTGAAATCGACATATCTTTTGTATTTTAAAGTTTATAATTTGCTTCAAAAGTTTAA
Organism: Chrysanthemum lavandulifolium; assembly: GCA_022545495.1. Lineage (NCBI taxonomy): Eukaryota > Viridiplantae > Streptophyta > Magnoliopsida > Asterales > Asteraceae > Chrysanthemum > Chrysanthemum lavandulifolium. The sequence goes on along the minus strand of CM040243.1, from coordinate 224,780,447 downwards.
CATTTTAATTAGAATTGCAGATGAAATAATGTTAAAATAAAAGCATTTAAGATAAATCTTCTTTGAATAAATCTTAAAGAATTGATTTATATTCATCCAAATAAATTTATGTTCATCCTTAACATCTAGATGACAAAAGCTTAATTGCACCACAATTAGCCATAATATTTAGTCTCGTGGCTGTTATATTATAATTCATGGGTTACTTGTCTGATTTGATATATTTATTTCGTGCCACATCATATTTGTGATTTTAGTTTCTATTGATGTATTCAAGGGAATTGTGAAAGAAAAATTAAGGAAATGATGTGAGACAAAATAAAAGATATCAAATGATGATCATGACGAAATGAATTGAGGAAATCAAGTTCATTGTAAGTTCAAGATGAAATAATACTTATAAAATGGTGAATTACGAGTCAAAAGTTAATAAATGATAGATTGTGAAAAAATCAAGCGTAAAAATCGAAGTATGAATGAAAAATTCATGTTAATATGATGTATGACAAAATTGTTAGTGGTATGTTAGCCATAACTTCTTCATATTTTTTTTATTCAAAAAGCCACATAAAAAAATAAAAATAAAATAAATAAATAAATAAATCTACATCTTTTATGTGTTTGAGCTAAGCATGAAACCGAAGGAAAAAGAAAAATATAACATTTTTCAAACATTCTTTGACCTTGCTAGTCAATTTTGGGAATTTCATGGGTATAATGGCTTTTTTTTTTTTTTTTGCTTTAAAAAAAAAAAAAAAAAATTAGTATTTGGTGAAATTTGTAAAAGTGCCGGTGCAATGTTGCTCTTATAAGGATTTTTCTTGCCCTATGGCATAGCCAAAATGCACCGCTTATAATGATATAGCCATGTTATAAGGGCGAATGTGGTTGGGTTGGCGATGATATTTTTTTTTTCTTTTTGAATGAGTGGAGTATTTTTGGTGATATATTATAGAAATTTTTATTAAGAAGCGTGTTGTTATAGTATATGTGCTGAAGTAACGGTCGATAAAACATTTTTAACTTGCAATTGCACCTTGCTCTCTAAAGTTAAATATTTTTGTCATTTTTTCTAGTAAAAATCGAGTTAGGATCATATGAGAAGAAAAAATAAAATGAAAAATGTAAAAAAAAAACCATAACCATATATTTTAGATACACGTACAAAAATAAATACATCCTCTTAAATTCTTTCTCTTTATTTAAAATATGTTGCTCTACTTATTCCACTCATTTTAGTTTTTTAAGATTTTTTTAAAAATGCCACTTGTTATAGAGGGACTAATATGTGCATTCACAAGTTATAGAAGGCCGGTCATGCAAAAGACATAAAACCAATCCAAAAAGGCGGTCACCGGAAATAACCCCCCAAAATAAAATCACTACCGGAAATATTGCTGGAGATCCGATTAGATTCAGGCGAATTATTATATGGATAAAGGAAAACATTTGGATTCAATACAGAAATCCGTTAACAATAAAGATTTGAATTACAGTTCCAAAAACCCTAACAAGATTTATTCTAATCATTCACTGCACTCATCTTGTAAGTTTTTATTATTATTATTATTAGATTATAATTTAATATATATTAAGTTACTGATATTGAAATATGATATTTCATCATAACAATGTTGTTTCAACAGTTTTAGGCTGTTTGGATTAGCTTATTGTATGGGCTTGTTAGCTTATCGAGATTTGGAAAACCCGATAAGCTCATTTTTTATAGCTTTATTAGCTTATCATCTTGACTTTATGGCTTTTAAAAGCCATAATTGTCTATTGATAAGCGCTTAAAGCTAAAAAAAGTGGGCTTATCGGCTTTTCCAAATCTCGATAAGCTAACAAATACAATACCTTAATCAATGGTCAAGTTTGTATTTGAAAACAAGTAGAAATGACGTCGAGATAGGAGTAGGTTTTTTTTTTTTTTTTTTTTTTTTTAATTTGCTTATATATGTGCTGTGGTGTTACAGGGTCACCCTTAAAGAAAAGAAAGCCTCCGGCTTTGGTAAGCTTGTGTCTTGGAATCATAGGCAAATATCTCGAGGATATCATTCATGATTTAGACGTTTTAACCACTTTTCCGCCAGATATAAAGGTAGCTATTTTTAGATTGTTTTGAGATTATTGCCTCATAAGTGTATACATGTGTTGCGTCTTTAGATGCTAGAGTTTTCATTTAAAACTTTACTTCTTATCAAGATGAGAATGATCCATTTGCATTATAGCCGTATGTGCATATTAGGATTCTTGTTATGTTTGTATATTTATTTTGTACAATTGGCACATCACGGTGATCGTCCCTGTTATAACTGGAATGCCTTTAGTAAAAGATGAAGAAGTTAAGTACTTTGCATAGTCTAATACTCTAATTGGTTTAAACTCTATTGAGCCCGTATATCAACATTTTTAAAGTCAGTTGTGACTGATGATAAATTACATGGTTTTGGTCTATTTGGTAGAGTCTCTGGGTTACATTCTAGTGTTCAGTTTGTTGGTATGTATAGTTTGGTACTGCTGAGTGTATATCATTGTCTTTAAATTTTCCTTTTCCAAAAGAACTGGTTTGACATGCTACTCATAGATACTCGATTGTATTTCTTTATAATAACTTATGTGTTTTAGTCTGAGTTTGTTAAATGAATGGCCAATTTGTCAGATGGCTATAGCAGCCATTGCAAGAAGAAGAAGGTTTCTAAATGATGCTGTGATCGTTGCATTGGCAGAGAGCTCATGGGAAATTCTCGATTTGTCGGATTCGAAGTCTCTGATATTGGCTTGTCAAAGGTGATCGAGATTTGCAGAAATGTGAGAGCCGTGGACATAAGGTACAAATGTGAAATAATGTTATTAGTATGATGGGTGCATATGCAATAGTATAACGTGACAGTATATTTATCGCTTGTAATATGCAGTCGTTGCAGCAAAATCACATCATTTGGTGTTTCGGAACTTGTGAAGCATTGTCTGTGTCTTGAAATATTGAGATGGGGGTACGTTTTATATATATTCCCTTTTCACCTTAATCCTTTAGAACTGGTATACATTGAAAGTTTGGACTTAAGTGCCACAACAGGCTATGAACGCAGTTAATATTGCAGAGGATGTCCAAGGAGTGAACACACTGCGCACAGCTCTATAAGCATCTTGAAACCAACATTGAATGATGTTGATGGGGATTCATGGGAGGAACTTGATGCCACAGAAATCGTACATGGAACACAGTCATTACGTTGGCTCGTATGGGTATGCATTCACATATATAATGATTCTTCACATGATCTTTTTTTTATCGTTTATTAGAGGTGGTAGCTTCAATCTAGTTACTTATGATTGAGTAGATTCAGGTTTTGTTTTATATCCTTGGTCAACCTGGTTAAATCATAGTCAGCTAAAAGAAATCAAATGGGTGGAAAGTGTATTTTAATGCACAAAACCTCCTAAATCAATTTTATTTTAAGAAATGCTATTATTGAAGGATGCAACTCCTTTGGTCAAGAAGTGTTTCGGGCCATCCTGTTTGACATGTACAAAAATGACCCAATGTGACCCGTTACCTGACCTGCCTACCAAAGTGTGACCCGTTACAAAAATTACTTAATGTGACCCGTTACCTGACCCTCTTGACTTTGATCATCAGTTACTTTTGCATTTTTCCCTTAATGACTTATTCTTTTGTTTTGAATTATTTACAGTTGTTTTTGCTTATCTTGCAGCCAAAGTTGATAAAGATTCGTTGGAGACTCTATCAACAGAATGCCCGTATTATAGTGAATCCTAAACCATCACTCTTTGGCCACAAAGGTTGATATCCTAGGCATGCATTACCTGGCATAGCCTTGGATGATTTTATTGTGGAAGATATTGACCCAAACACTTGGGTAGTTCCAGGATCTAGGCTTAAGACAACCGCCTTCTTTGAACTCAGTTGAATTGCCAATTGCTGAGAGATTTAGACTTGCATTTGTTGCAAGAGATACTAGATTAGCACCAAAACGAGCTAAAAATGCTAGACAGAGACAACGAAGGGCAGACCGAGAATGGGTAACAACAAGTACCAGTGCAAAGTCAGCTGCGCTTGCAGCGCAGATGAGCAAAAATTTACGCATTTAGTAGGTACTGATAGTAAAAGATTGCAAAAGTTTTAATGAATTTTGTCTGTATACCTTTGCTTATGTACTCTAGCACTTTGTGCATGTTACATTGTATTGTCACTTTCGATAGAATAGGCATATGTACCATATAAATTGTACAAATATTTCGAACTAAGCATGTGAACTAGATAACAAAGAGAACATGTTTTTCGTAGTTATTTGTCAGTTATATGAAGTTTGAGTGAGTTGATCTTGAGATTTTAGGCAGATATTAGAAGTTGTAGTACCCTAGAGATGATTACAAATGCTTGATGGTTTGGCTGAATGAAGGTCGCCATATATGCAGTTTTGCATACTCAAAGGACAGTAAGATTATCCTGTTTTTTAGCTACAATGGTGGACTTAGAACCTTCTATTTAATTTTCTGGAAATTTACCAAGCTCAAAACTTTTATAGAGAACTATACTAACATAGATCAGATTAGAGAAGCCTATTTTAAGAAATTCGGGTCATACATTTCAAACCAGCCTTGCAAGTTCAGAAAGTATGTCAACCACAGGCTATTTGAAAGTTAGAAAATTAACTGCACCCTAGATGGTTATTGATGGCCAGAAAGCCTGGACAATGAATGGAAACTAAATTGTGGGGCTCCGGCCTTTTGCTAAGTGCTAACCCCTGTGAACATGTTCCGTCTTTAAAGGTGTGTGACATCATTGCCCATTTCTGTCCTTAACCTGCGCAAACATTGCATTGCAACTTCTCTAGAATCCTGCTTCTTGCATTGCTTTCTTCATAATATATATTTTCATTATTAAGCAAGTGGTCATATTAAGCACACTCCAATATTGACTGTTTCCATCGACTTTATAAATTATGTGCTTTAAGGAACTTTCTTGTGTAAGAAAGTTTGTTTAAACAGTCTTATGACATGTGCTGAAATTTCTGGGACCCACTTCTTGTATGAAGGCTGCAGCGCTTGGACTTTGAGGATTAGCATGGTAACTTCCGAGTCGACCTCCTTTTCCCTTATTTTTTCTATTACAATCTTGAAAATTGTTTAAATTAACCAGCTTGTATTGGTATTGTCTTCTTACAGGCTAAATGCGCATTATTGGACAGAATATAGCTTTCTGAAAGGATTCAGTTTTTAAAAGGTACTTCATTAGTTCATTTAGTTATATGAAGAGTGCATTCTATAAACAAGTATTAGTTTGGAATCGTAAGAAATACTATTATTATTCCTCTTAGATCCACAATTGTCCCTTTGGCTTTATAACCTAAAGAATATGCGTAGGTTCCTTAGGATCTGCAAGTCACTATCGTTGATTAGAATCCACGCTATTTAAGAAAGACTGGCGAAAATAATGGGGCTGAAGATGAAAACAATGGTTTAGCTGTAGATCTACAGTAAAGCCAGAATTAAAAAAAAAACATGCGTTGGATTTATGTGGAACAAGTGGGCTTAATACTATTTAATCTTTACCTAAAAGGTCCAATTTTAAGCAGCCAAACGAAGAAAACAACGTACATAAATATTTCACACCAGTGGTTTATGCTCTAATTTCTAGAAAAAGACTAAATTATGGAACATTGAACCTGGCTATTTGTTGCAAAGAAACTATGTATCTATTTTAATTCTAAAAAAAGAAAAGAAGCTACACCTTGCAGAAATGAGCAATCATGACAATAAATGCAGTTATGATGGTTCTTTTAGGGAATGGTGTATAAGAATGCCACCTAGTTATTCAACTTTTAGGGAGTGGTAACATGAACAGGATTGTCAATTGGGACTTTTTATCCGACATCTTCAGGACGAGATTGTCCCGATGGAAAGCGTCTGTTCTCTCCATAGGGGGAAGAGTCACGTTGATTAAAGCTGTTCTCGAGAGCCTCCCTACTTACTATTTATCCCTTTTCAAAGCTCCAGTCAAGGTCATAGATAGGCTCGAAGGAATTATGAGGAACTTCTTATGGGGAGGATCTTTGGAAGATAAAAAGATTAACTGGGTTTCTTGGGAAAAGGTTACCACCCCGGTTAAATTCGGTGGTCTTGGTTTGGGCAGATTATTGGATGCTAATGTTGCTTTACTCTCAAAGTGGATATGGCGGTATAGAACTGAGTCTAGCAGCTTGTGGAAGTCGGTGGTGGATGCTATTCACGGAACGCCTAGGTGTTGGGCGTCCCTTCCGGTGAACAATTCTGTCCTGGGGGTCTGGTCGAATATCGTTAAGACCATGAATAAGGTCAAGGTTGCGGATGTTCACTTAAGCCAAATGTTTAAAGGAAAGGTGGGAGATGGGAGAAATATTAGATTTTGGCTGGACCTTGGGTTCGCGATAAACCTTTACGGAAGTATTTTCTAAATTGTTTAAGAAGGAAAAGTGCAAGAAAAGCTTGGTTTCGACTTTTTATAATTGAACATGATAGTTTGGAGGGTTTCGGACCGAATCGAGTGGGTTATGGTGCGAGGAAGAGATAGCGAAAAGATTAGCATAGAGATGCGGAGAATCGAATTTGGGTAACGGCAAAGATTCTTGGTCATGGCGTGGTAGAGATCGTAAGGGCTTTAAGCGTGAAATTGCATAAGAACTTCCTTAGAAGTGGGCTTGATCATAGTGGGAATTTCGTTCTCAGTTGGTCTAAATGGATTCCAAAGAAGTGCAATATTCATATGTGGAGGTTGGGGCTAAATCGTATTCCAACGATGATGGCTCTTAAGTCGAGCTGTGACTTGGGGACCTCGCTTGGGCTTATGTGGCTTGGCGGACGAGGCGGTGACCATCTTTTGTGATTGCGAATTGCTTGTGGAAGTTTGGACCTATGTTGGGTCATGGTGCAGATTAGCGCCTATTTTTTTTTTCTAGGATGGATATTTTGATATTCATGGGGTGAAACGACAAAAAGGTAAAGAGATTGTTAAAGGAATTATTTACACTACAGTTTGGTGTTTGTGGAAGGCTCGGAATGAGAAGCGCTTTTCCAACATTAGTATTGATAGTCGGAGGATTTTACAAGACATTAAAACGTATAGTTTCCTGTGGTACTCCAATAGAGCTAGCAGACAATCGATTGATTGGAAGAATTGGTATCTCTTCAATATTTTGTAAGGTCTTTTGTATGGTGTTGCGCCCCGTTGTTTTGACGGGTGTCGCGTGTTTGTGAATAATAGTCAACTTTCAAAAAAAAAAAAAGTTATTCAACTTTTTTTTCATCACAGTAACCAACTTTTTAAACTTTTTTATAAGCTTCCTAGCCTTTCAAAAAAAATAAAGACTGCCATGGTATATCTAGCGTTTCATTTACGCCAAATATAATAGAAGAAAATGCTGCTGTTTTGCGATTTTTTGTTTTAAGAGTTAGAAAAGGGAATCAAGTGTGATTTTGTTCCTTCAAAATTCGTAAATATGTTTTTCGCCAGATTTGGTATCAACAAAGCAGATGCGTATCTGGTGACCTATATAGTAGTTCTAGTAGTTGGGTAGCCTTAATGACATAATTGAATAGTTGGCGACCTTTCTTATATATTATCCTTTCTCTTTACATCTATATCTCTTTTAGCTGTCTGTAATTGCTCATTCTTGCAAAAAAATTGCTTTGTTTTGGTAATGAGGAGAATGAAGGTTAGTATAAGCATAAGAAAAGCCAAGTACGAGATGTTGACACTTCTATCACACGGTAAAAACTAAAAATAGTATTCTTACTCAGGAATTGACGGGTTTATGATACAGTAATTAGAAGTGCCGGCACTGAAAAAAGGTTTTCAACGCAATGGGTCAATGGGATACCACTTTAGTGACTTAAACAAATAGCATTGACTACTTTATGAAATTTTATTTACAGTATATAGCTGTTTAACGGGACCCATTAATCCATTATATATCATCACTCCAATAAACTTAATGCATTTAGTGCTAATTTCATTAAGGACTTAAGGTTTGGGTCCCATTTCGTCCTTTGACGGCAGCCACCAACTGTATATAGTATATATAGGACATAAAACGGTATAGTCCAAAACACCTTCTTTTCTTTTTGTTTATATTATCACTCTCTCTCTTTTTTCTTTTTTTTTCTTCTAAAGTCATCTTCGACGGTTGAAATTTGTTTAAAAAACGGCAAAGAACTCATTGGTTTTTTATAGCGTTTGTTTGGCCAAATACATCGAATGACGGCTCCATTATCATCAAAGAGCTGATTGGTTTTCGATATATTTTGTCCCTGTATATGTCCAATCAATCCAATTGCAGGCATATATGAAATCAGTTAGAACTCCTCAACAGAGTCTAACGAGTAATGTATAGTAATGTTATGACATCGAGATCCACAAATGTTGTTTTCAAAAGAATTAGTTTTTCAATTTAAAAAAGTCTAGCGGATTCGTTTGCCTTCCACCTCTATGTAAATCCAAATTAAAAAGTTATTACTATTTTATACATGCTTATGAAAGTTGTAATGAAAGAAAGTCTCAGCTCCACAAAAACGACACATTTCTACCTGCTTTTCTTGACATTAGATCATGAATGTAGACGTGCTTATGTAACCTATGGGTTGCAAAACTACGTCTTATGCTTCAATGGAACATGGAACATTATTTTTATAATAAATTTCTACAATCGCTGTTCCTCTTTTGGTCATCACTGTCAAAATAGTCTTTTAGAAGTTTATGAGCGTCATAATGGCAACATACACAATAAAGACGCACTGGACTTATATGGAACAAGTGGACTATTAAAATATTATCAAATATATTGCCCTTTAAGTCCAATAATATACAGTATACCTTAATCTTATAAAAGAACTATGAAAGGGTATTGAGACTTAGTTTACTTCTGTACTCTTCATTATTTTACTCTCAACATGCATAATCTGCACGAGGCGTCGGAGGAAGAGGCAAAAATGAAGTTTTCCACGTCTGTTGGAAGATAAAAATATTTTGAAATTTAACCACTCTGTCATTCTTTAAGCGAAACTTCACGTGTTTTTCTCCTTGGGTTTTTTTACAGAACTTATGCTATAAAACTTTATCATCTCTTTAAACGTTAAGTCTTTATTGAAGTCGGGTCATTTCATTTGAAATAGTTGAAAGAACATGGGCACCCGTGGTTCGTGAATAATAGATCAAGACCTCAGATAGCTCAGTTTCATCTTTTTATTTTTTTCTTTTTTTGATAGTAAGCCTATAAAGTATACATTTCAAGATTTCCACTACAACTGCACCCCTTTTCTTATCAACTCCAATGTTCATACATTTAATGTAGAAAAAGGGTAGAAATATTGTAAACTGCAGCCTTCTTTCTCAAAATCCACCTGACGACTATATAGTTCTAGAGCATTTCTGTCCCAAAAGGTAGATTAGCACTCCTCAAAATTTCTGTTTTTTTCTTGATAATATTTTTCATCTAGATTCGCTGAATATTATATGTTTTGAAATATGAAGTTTGTAGGGGTAGAAATGGATGACGAATATGGTATGTACAGAAGAGGAAGCAGTGGATGGTCATCCATGATTGGAATTGAAGAACTTCAAGAAACTGATGTATGGTCTGTTTATAATGGAAGAAATGATTTCGACTCAAAATCTTTGAAGTCGAAGTCAAAAGGAGGATCATCTTCTAGTCTGACTTCAAGAACCAACTCTATATCAAGTGCAGCCAGAATGATTCCTAGGCATGGTACCACCAATCCTGACACAGAATCTCGGATTCCTCGAAGACAATCAGCACCTGTCAAAGTTCCTGATTGGTCCAAAATCTATGGAAAGTCAAACAGATCATCACAGAATTCTGCATTTCTTGATTATGGTAATGATTACGGTCATGATTATGATGATGATGATGATGATGGTGATGATGATGATGTGGGCATGATGCCTCCACATGAATGGATTGCACAGAAGTATGCCAGGAGTCAAATTTCATCGTTTTCGGTCTGTGAAGGCGCTGGAAGAACGCTTAAAGGCAGAGATCTCAGTAGGGTAAGAAATGCTGTCTTGACGAAAACTGGTTTTCTTGAATAAGCTCATGTGTTCCGAGAAAAAAAAGGGAAAAAAATTGAAGACAAGACATTAATAATATCGCTATCATGATGATGTAAGATCATCAGTATGATTGATAAATGTGATAATTAAAATGGGTCCACCGCCATTTCTAAGGTGGTATTGTTTGTGCATATATTATTGTTCAACTGTTTCTTTCTTCTTATTAGCTTATGTAATTGAATGAAGTTGAAGTTAGATTAAGATAATGGAATTGTTAATGATTGATATTAGTAATCAATAATTTGTCTTTATGATGCATGGATAGTAGTACAGCTGTTGATGCATATAGTAGTATATTTGACATGGTGTGTCCAAAAGGGATATATGATGCTATGTGAGTATGTGAGTTCTATTATTGAAAGAAGGGTATTTTGGTAACATTCAAGATCAGAACATATATCTATTGGTGGTGGCCATGTATATGCATAATTTGTCACCATCAGTGGGTACTAGACATTTAGTGTGTATATTCTACATCACCCATAATGAAAGCATCAAATTATCATCAGTATTTGTGGATCTAATCATCATTCTTGAATGGCTATAGCAAAGTGTGTTCATGGCAGTTTAGCCTTTTACTGTAAGGGAAAAAGGCAACTTGGTGTATCAATGTTTCTTGATTTTACGTTAGTCGTTATTACTTACTGCATAAGTTGTTTGCATGATATGATCATGAAAGTTGTACTAGCGTTACTATATATACTAATCGACAACACGTCAAGCCCTATTAGACAGACAGATGAATTATGACGGTTCATTACTTCTGCGTTGTGAGCGGTTCATTTTTTACGCCTTTGTCTTGTTTCTTCATCAATCAATGTCCTTTTTTCTGCTTCATGTGTTTTGTTATGTGATTTCGTTATACAGGTCCCCCCACATGAATATTCCAACCCTTAGGAATCAGGAATGATCAACCCCCAGATTTAGTAACAAGTAAAAAAAAACCAACTAGCTTAGCTCAGTTGGCCGCCTTGGAGTCCTTAGAAATTTCTTGGGGAGGAGGTCTTGAGTTCAAATCCTGAGGGCTTTGAATGAGAGATTTTCCTTCAGTGGTCCTTTAATGAAGGGTTTGGCCAGTATCCCTGGTTCGAATCTTGGAAAAGCGAGGTTCTACTTATTAATTACCGTCTTCCAGGCGGATTAGTAGGGTTCTCCCCACCGGAGTATTGAAATAGCGTTTCGCCTGAGGAGGCTCTAGCATGGACCGGTTTAAACAACGTAATCTGAGCCTCCATTGTCGAGCCATGACACGAAGACTTAATAAAATTCGCCTTCAAAAAAAAAAAAAAAAAAAAAAAAAAAAAAAAAGTAACAAGTAAAAAGCAAAATTTGATTTGGTTTCATATATAGGTGCATTGAACTTGTATCTACTTAATTATGACTAATTACTAAAATTCTAAATTGTCCATTTGATATTTCTAGCTCACATTCCTTTTATATATTCCAAGAATATGTAAACAAGTTGCTAAATCCTTTTCATATAAACCATAACTTCTATAAGCTCACTCATTTGAATATTATAAACTTACAAAGTAATAATACTACATCCGTCCGAAAATATAAGTTCCTTTTTTATTTTCTTTTCAAACTTTGACCTTAATTTTTTTCTTTTGTGTTATATAATACTTGATGCAAAGTATACCAATGAAAATACATTTAAAACACAATCTATTTATATATTTTGTATCAAGTATTATATAACATGAAAACAAATAATTAAGGTCAAATTTAGAAAAGAAAGTCAAAGTAGACTTATATTTTGAGACGGGGGAGTAGTCGGGGTTCGGTCATAGAATAGCAATGAACTTTCTTCATTGTCTCGCTTTGGTATGTAAACTTTGAAAAAGTTGTGTAAATGTAACGAACTTCCATAAAGTGTTCTAATCTACAGAGTTTGATGATGTGTCACGCTATAAATGATGTCAAGTGTCAAACTTTTAAGTATGACACGTCATCAAAATGTGTATATTGGAACACTTTATGAAAGTTCGTTATATTTACACATTTTTTCCAAAATTCACATACCAAATTGATACATTAGAAAAAATCTATTGCTGTTAAAACTTAGAAGTCATACTGGTTTTCTTAAGTTAAACAATGCCAAAATATGAATTAAACTCACCTACATTTCTCTTTAATAAGTTTTTACACACATACAATTGTTCTTCTCTCTTCTATCAACATCTATCACCAAGACTCCAATGGTGAATGTGTGCTTCACATAAGCTTCCAACTCACAATACCTATTATAGACCCCATCAGATTTGCTCTAAAGGTTCAATTCAAATTATATATAATACACTTTGATGCATCATGAGTACAACATGACTTGTTATGTACATAATACATGCATCATTGGCAAAAAAATATAAGAACACTTAAAGACCGGATGTAATTGTCATGATTATCATCACCTCCACCTTAACGTCACATCATCTCCCTACCGTTACACCTTCCTACCACATTTACTTTCGTAATGGTCACCGCGTTCCTTAACGTTACAATTGTTCTTCTCTCTTCTATCAACATCTATCACCAAGACTCCAATGGTGAATGTGTGCTTCACATAAGCTTCCAACTCACAATACCTATTATAGACCCCATCAGATTTGCTCTAAAGGTTCAATTCAAATTATATATAATACACTTTGATGCATCATGAGTACAACATGACTTGTTATGTACATAATACATGCATCATTGGCAAAAAAATATAAGAACACTTAAAGACCGGATGTAATTGTCATGATTATCATCACCTCCACCTTAACGTCACATCATCTCCCTACCGTTACACCTTCCTACCACATTTACTTTCGTAATGGTCACCGCGTTCCTTAACGTTCACCTGTACCCTACTATGAAAGAACATGCTTCACAATACATTTACTCACACAAAATACACCATTAACTTTGAGCCACAACCGGTGGTAACCACCACCAATCTCTCTCTCTCTCATCCATCACGCTTGATATTCCATTTCTGTAATGGGCCTCTACACGTGAAGACATTCTCTTGTTACGCGCGGTCTAACAAGTGAAAAAATATTGAAATGTAGGCGACTCGGATCTATTTAGCTTCCTTTTCAAAAGGAGCGCAATTTTTATAAGATCCAGAACTATAACAAGTTCAATTAGTGGTGGCAACGTTTGCATCTTTATTTGTCACCAATATTGGAAAAATGAAATGCTCTTGTCTCACCACTAGTCAATTTTAAATCTTTGAAGTCACCCTTATTATGTCTTTTGTTTTTCTGAATATCAATGTTGCATATATAGCCACATAAAAATAAAACTTTCTAAGCTCGAAATTATTTTGAATAGTTAGATGATGGATATCTTATCTTTGATGTGACCTAAAGCATACGAATATCAGTTTTCCTCTAGCCAATTAGTGTTGATTCTACTTCATGCATAGTGGTGTCACGCCCAAAGTGATGTAGCACAACGCCACTTCATCTTGTTTAAACTCAATCAAGAAAACCCGACCTGAAAATTTTTAACTGGACGAGGGCCGTCTTAATACATTGAGGGGTTTAAAGCAAATTTTCTAATTAGGGCTCAAAAATTATGACAGAATAAGAAATACAATTGTTTTATTCTATCGATGAAGAGAAAACTTTACCTAATTTTTTTTATTGAGAAACTCATATTCCCAGCCACTAATATTTTTGAAAAAAAAGCGTTAAATAATATTTTAATTAAAAATACAATTATAACCATTTTATTATAATTTTAAATATTCCATCAACCGTTAATCGTAAGGCAAAATAAATATATTGTCGCGAGATACATTTTATTATTTTTCAATATACTAGCACTTCATAAACGTTTAACGAATTATCGTTTTCGTTTTTTTATTGAAATTCGTATGACATATCATATGTGATTTAACACTAATATGATAGTTTGAACATTAAAAAATTATACTTTAGCATGTATTTGTGTATAAATTAAATACTTTCCTCATTTTTTGCAATGGAAAATACACTTTCATGGCAACGGTACACAACACAATGTATTTGACTTATAGTTTATGAGGAGAGTTATCTTACATACCAACCTTTTTCTTAAATACAAAAGGACTCATCCTTATAATTCATCTAAAAAGAAATCAAATGACTGAAATTAAAATCATTTTAATATTTCACTTATTTTTTATAATTTAAATATCTAATGAGCTGTTAATCGTAAAGACAAAACAAATTATCCGTCGCGATCAACATTTAATTATCTTTATATAGGCTAACACTTTGATATCTTTCAGCAGTTTTTCTTCCTTTTATTACATTTTTTCACGTTTTTGTTATTTTTTCTTCGTTGTTAAAACTTGCATGTGAAATCACATGTTAATTTGAATATTCTAATAAATCACATGTGATATTAGTATTAAATCACATATGATATATAATAAAATAATATGTGTTTTAACACTAATATCATATATGATTTTATTAATATATTCAAATTAGTATTTAATCACATGTGATTTAGTCATGCAAGCTTAAAAAAAATGATTTTTTATTTTATTTTATTTATCAAAGTGCCTATATATAGAAAGATAATTAAATGATTGTCGTGATGGTATATTTTTTTCGCTTAACGATCAACGGTTTAAAATATATTAATATTTGAAAAAAAGAAGAAAATGATAGTGGTTTTTTAAATGTTAGATTTAATCTCATCTATTGGATCAAATGGAGATGGAAGGTGGAGATTGATCCCTTAGTATCTAAATAATGTTTGGCATGCAAATGATCTTAAATTATCGTTTATCAGTACATTTATGACAATTCTATAATCACATGTGATTGAGATAACGTCTGGTAAAAGTTACATGTGATTTTATGTGTTTTATCCAACTTTGACGAATTAACTGCATTAATATACAATTTAAAATATAATGTGTTATATAAGGTTGAAAAACTATGAATGTCTAGTTTTCAGAATAAAAAAATGTACTGTTGGAATTTTGTAAAAAAAAACTATGTTCATTTACTAAGTATTTAAATATTCGAATATTCAAATTAGCAATGAATCACATGTGATTTCTTATGCAAATTTAATAATAATAATAATAATAAATAATAATAATAATAACAACCGTGAAAAAAAAAGTCCGTCTATAAAAAGATAAGTGAATGCTCATCATGATAATGTAACATTTTCGTTTAACGATTGACAGTTTAAAAAATACTAATTTAAAAAAAATAAATAAATGAAAATGTATTTGTTATTTAATGTTAAATAATAATCCTATATACTGTATGCTAGAAATTTTTAATATATAAATGGTCTCTTCTCTGTCTTATGTAACAGGCGTTATTAATTTTGAGACATAAAGCTTTATGGTTAATTCGGCCTTGAAAGTTGAAACTTGCCAAACGACGATTTATTCATTACTAGCTTTATGGTTGGACCATACGTATCAAAGCCCATTTCTTCATAGGCATGTAAAACCGGTTAAGTTGGGCTAGCCAGAGCTACACGGTATCTTTGGTGTTAGGCTTTTAACAACATCACATCTATTTCTGTTTTACTTTGATATATATATGGTCCAAATTGAAACAGATTAATGCAGAACCTCATAAGCTTGTGACTTGAACTCAAGGCATGTCATTGTGTGATGACTTGAACATCATTATTTCTTTCTCTGTAGTCCATACAATTGCAATATTTCACTATCACTACCACCAGTAAATTCACACTTTTCTTTTTTGTTTTATGAACCGCAACTATTTATCTCACAATATATATACAACAAATCTATCTCACATGTCTTAAATAGGACTTGAATCACGACTATTTGGTTTGGAAGCTTCTAACACAACAAGGGATAGCATTGAGACACAAGACTTGAAGTAAATTCACACACTAATTGCTTACGATAAAACACATGCAAACATGTGACAGTGATTTACCTTAAAAAGATAAATAAATTGTGTATGGTAACGGGCTCCTTTTAACCCTTTTCTGTTATGCAATTTGGAATGCCTACGTTTAATGTAACAACACCTCTCGACATAAGTTTGTAAATGGGTCAAATTAAGCGTTTAGTTACCCGTTATGTTTGACACAAGTTAGGCATTTTTTTTAAGTGAACTCTTTAGTTTGTTTAAAGATAAATTACATCCTTTGTTAGTCGAAAATCAAGTGGCACTTATTGTTTTACTTTATTGCTCGAACGAGTCAAAAATACTCTAGTGGCAAATTTGTAGAATGTCTTGTGAATGAAATGAGTGAATGTTTGACCCTAGTATAACGCACATTCCAGATGTGTTAGAATGTATATATGGCTTTCGGAATGAGAATTGTTAGTTTTTAGTTTTTACAGACAGATTTGAAGAGTTATACTTTCTCCATATTTCCAGTTCTCAACTGTTTCTTTCTTCTTTTTAGCTTATTAGTAATCAATAATTTGTCTTTATGATGCATGGATAGTAGTACAGCTGTTGATGCATATAGTAGTATATTTACATGGTGTGTCGAAAAGGGATATATGATGCTATATATGTAAAAAAAAAAAAAAAAAAAAGAAAGAACTCCCAACGCCGCCTTCCACGGGTTATGGGTGCGTCTGCTTTAGGTGTTTGGGGAGGTTAAGATGTAGACAGTCTTACCCCTACACCAGGTAGAGGTTCTTGGGTTCTAAAGGTAGAAAGGACCACGGCGCTTTTGTGAGGAGTGAGTATTGTCCCAGGAATCATTGATGCCAATCCATACTCAAGAATCATAACAACAATAGAACAAGAAACAAAAGGATGAACCCAAACGAAAGTTTTATTATCTGAATAATGGGTTGGTTTTTTACAGACTAATCTACCCCTATATATACTTGTTGAACCGGTGCTATATGACGGTTATACCAATTCTACAAAAGTAAACGTTGCAACTATTCTAAAACGGTTTTTACCGTTACCCTATGACCCAGCCCAAACTATCTTGGGTTTACAGACTTCTAAATACATAATACATACATATACTTTCTAACTTGACAAATATAATACATAAACTAACTATTTTGACACTAAACGACTTGTGTTATGGTTTTGACATTATGAGTTTCCAACAGTGAGGATCGAAGGGTATTTTGGTATATATGTGAGTTCTATTATTGAAAGAAGGGTATTTTGGTAACATTCAAGATCAGAACATATATCTATTGGTGGTGGCCATGTATATGCATAATATGTCACCATCAGTGGGTACTAGACATTTTAGTGTGTTTATTCTATATCACCCATAATGAAAGCATCAAATTATCATCAGTATTTGTGGATCTATGAATGGCTATAGCAAAGTGTGTTCATGACAGTTTAGCCTTTTACTGCAAGGGAAAAAGGCTACTTGGTGCATCAATGTTTCTTGATTTTACGTTAGTCGTTATTACTTACTGCATAAGTTGTTTGCATGATATGATCATGAAACAACTTATGCACCAAAAATGATATGATCAGAAACCTGTACTAGCGGCCGGTCTAGCGGTACTATACTAATGTCAAGCCCTATGAGACAGACAAATGAATTATGAACGGTTCATTACTTACGGCTTTGTCTTGTTTCTTCACCAATCAATGTCCTTTTTTTTGTTTCATGTGTTTTGTTACGTGATTTCATTATATAGGTCCCCGTATTTAAATACTTTGGAATCACACACCCAGATTTAGTAACAAGCAAAAGTTAACTTTGATTTGGTCTCTCAAAGCACCGAGGGTAGATACATTGAACTTGTATTTATTCAAATATGGTACGTAGTATATTACACGAATTCTAGATGGTTTATATCTCAGGTTGATGTTAACCGTATTCTTACCAAATATTTCAAGGATATTTAAAGTAGGGTTGAGCATGGACGTCCAAAAATTGAACCGAGCTGACAAAAGGTTGGTCCAATCATCGGTTTTAATTATTTGTGGTTTTGGTTTCAGTTCGGCCTGCACCGAGAAAAAAACCCATCTAAGCTGACTAAACAGACCCAACACAAAACTGAAACTGACCGAGTCGCTCGGTTCAGTAATCTGTTTTCCTTTCCAAAGTTTCCATGACACAAAAAGATTGGTAAGACGGGTAACCTTAAGTTTAGATCCAATATAAGTTTCTACTACATAGTACCTGTATAAATGCCTAAAAATAGAGGAGGATACACTTGAAAAATGTAGAAAATCTTCATATGTACACAACTTGAATCTAGTTAATTTTCATTTCTCAAAAGAAGTGACATTCAAAAGCTTAACAAGGTGGTCATGTTGGCAACTTTACTTGTCACCAGTAATGGTAAAACGAAATGCTCTTATAAGTTGTTTCACTGCTAGTCAATTTTAAATCTTTGAAGTCACCGTTATTGTTTTCTAAATATCAATGTTACATATATAGCCACATAAAAAATAAAAACTTTCTAAGTTCAAAATTATTTTGAATATATAGATGATCGATATCTTATCTTTGATGTGACCTGAAAGCATATGAATGACAGTTTTCCTCTCGTGAAATAGTGTTATTGTACTTCACAAGTTGCGGTGTCACGTCAAACTGATGTGGAACAATGCGACTTCATTTTGTTTAAACTCGATTAAGAAAACACGACCTGAAAAACCCAAATTGGCAAATCAACTATTAAGTAAGTGTGCATAATCCTTTATTCTTCTCTTAGTAGTGTAAGATGATAAGGTTGAATTGCTTTGATTGACTCATTAGAAGGATACATCGTCCACTTAAATATGCAAATGCAGGTTATTCTAGGCCGCCGCTGCTAGCTATAATACTACAACATAATACGGGCTAACAAGTTGAAGAATTTTAGACAAGTTTCATATTGTGGTAAGAGACAGAAAGCGTTTATCCATCCGTACATGATGCATATATTACATGGTATTCAATCGTTGTTCTCTCAATTAGGAACTGCTTGAATAGGACTGTCAAGCGAGCCACCTCTCTGCCACATCCATAGTTTCCCTTGGCTTGTTAAATGGTACACTATGACCTCCACCCTGTACAACCATCTGAATGTTATTAAGTTATAAAAACTTGTTACAAACTTATACTCGTAAATCTTTCACAAGTGTTCTTTAGGCTAAACGCTATCATTAGACATAAAATTTCACTTTTCACCGGATCGTAACCGTATGTGGCAATAATGGTACTGTACGTGTATATCCATTAAGCATAAGTTAATGGCATCATGAAGTTTCTTGTATGGATTAATGCACTCAATATGATCTTACTTTAATTGTAGTATATGTCAGTGAATAATCATCTTGTGAAGCTTGGCGAATTTAGGTTTTAATGGATATTTATACTAAAATACCTACAATATTTACATTATGTCCGGAGGTCCGCCTCTGATCTTGTGCATACGACTCTGGTATCTGCAACACAAATTTATCATGAAGTCAATAGATACAAATAAGACTATACTTGAACAAAATATTCTCTCAAGAATCGTAAAATGACTATAGTAAGCTAGAATCTGTTTTAATGATATTTAAATAATATTAATATAAATAAAACGTACATAATTAATATAAATATTATTATTAATTATTAATCACTAAATAAAACATAACGATAGTTAAATAATTAACGAGGTTTGGTTAACGGTCGTTAAATATTAACTACAAGGACTAGAGATGAAATTAGATATCGGGAAAGTTCTAGAATCCCTTTTGGGATGCTTGGCCGATCGGTGGGGGGGTTTCCAAACCCAATCCCACTCTAACTTGGACTCCAAGATATGTTAAGTATAAATACAAATCAATGTATTCATTATTGACTAACCTTGGATTGCCAATAACCTAAATTCTCTCCTTCTCCTCTCCTCTTTGTGTGGCGGTCGAACATCCCTAAACCCTAGGGTGTTTCGATTTTGTCTAGCTCAAAGACACAAGTGTTTGGTTTATTTGTGATTCAAGGAACTAGCTTTCCACATCAAATCGCTATTAAGATGCGTGTGTACAAGAACGAAGAACAAGCACGCTTGAGCTTGTATTCCTTGGTGGTCGATTTTTGGGTTGGTCGAATTGCTAAACCCTTAAGTTAGGGTTTTGGGTTTTGTTCTAGTTCAAAGTTCGTTTGGTTTACTTGAATTCTTTAAAAGGCACGACTTTCTTGTTTGGTTAATTTATTACATATATTATTCCTATAGTCTTCACGCTTGCTTTGATGATGTATTTGTTTTATGTATTATTGTTATGAGTATAAAATTCCAACAAAGTGGCATCACGAGCCGTTAATATGATGTAATTAATTATCAAACACATAAATATTGAATCTTTATGATTATTTGCATGATTTTATGGTTTCTAGGGTTTTGAATTGAAACCCTAATTTTTATATATATGGGTCGATTACCTAATATTTATTTAATTAGGTTTTAATTTTGTAAAACTTGTAGAAACCCTAGGATTGCATGCTAATTTTATGTGGTTAATTAATGAATAATTGTTATGTGCCATGTAATATGCGTATCTTGGGTGATAATTGTTATGCGGAATCCATGGTGGAACATGCATGTTTTGCCATGGAGTATTGTTTATTGTATATTGATTAATTGTTAAGTGATACACACATGTTTTATTTATTTAATAATTATAAAATTGGGAAGACCTCAATTATAACTAATAAAATTAGTTATGTGCTATTTGGTATACTATTAACTTCGGCTTACGCAATCGACTTGTCGATGTATGTGGCTCATCTACCTCATGCGAGATGAAAGTCCTAGTTAATGTATGCATTTATTTACGCCTAGAATTGTTATTAGAGTTTATTGAAATAATTATGCATGTGGCTAATTGTTTTACATATGTTAAATTGTTTAGTTATATGTTTATATTATTTGAGTGTGTTTAATTTTTATTAAAATGCTTTTTGTTTATATATATTGTTTTGACATGTTAGTAAGCAAAAGGGTTTTTATGAATAGAAAATTAAATGGACTAAATAATGGCGAAATTGATTTATCTAAGAATTATTCTTGAACTTTTAATCGATCGATGCGATTGTATTAAATGGTTAGAACGGCTCACCCACTAGAACAAACTATAAAGGGTATTTAAGAAGTGAGCATAGTCTCACCGAATGGATGTCTAAGGTTATGCTTCACTTACGGTCCTCTCCCCTGTATGCGCTCGATTGGAGCTACCTAGTATAACCATTCTATGTACGAAGCATCTTAGTGCAAAGTTGTAAGTTTCTCAATGCATCGATTAAAACTTTGTAGAATTCAATCTTAGCAATTAAAATCTTTTAGTAAGTTTTTCGAAAATTTTATGTTATAAAGTTGTATGCATGCTTCTTTATACATAAGTTTTGTTTACACATCAAAATTGTACCCTTTAAAATTTAAGTTTATGCCATCTAATGATATGAAACACTTGAAATTGTAATTTAGTTATGTGAGACCTTGATCTAGATTACAATAACGAGGTGAATTATTTTGTTGTGTGAGACCTCGACTTTATGATTTGCGCTTTTAAATTAGACAACTTAATTAAGTTAGTTAGTGAGACCTATAACTTAAGGCATAAGATGGGATGAAACATGCTTACGTTTGCATTAATTGTTTTGGCAAAATTGTAAATCCCATAATTTTGGAATTGAAAACTTGTTTGTCAATTATCGTTTTCAACGACACTATTCTATACTTTCACCACTAGCGATCAACCGATGTGGTGGAACTATGATAATGAGGATCCAAAATTCAAGGAAAATTCTATGGTTAATATGAATATTGACCAAAGGGTAATTTTATTTTCTTGAATGTTTACTTATCGAAAGTACTAACTTTTGAACTTTTAATTCAGAGAAATGGCTCGTCGAATCATCGACTAGCCTCGTCGTTCAAATCTATGTTTGATCGAGAGAAATTGACCGTAGCGCGAATTTCAATGATTGGTATCGGCAACTCGAATTGTCTTGAGGGTTGCCAAAAGAATCAATTATTTGACCACGCCTTGTCCTCCGAACTCGCGGTGATGCTATCGCCAAGCACGAGCCGCATGGCAACTGAGTATGACAAGTATAATGAGGTCGCTGCATTATGCTCGGAGTATGAACTCAAGCTTGCAAAAGCAATTTGAGAATTACTTCCTAATCTCATCTTTGGAAGAATTGCAAAGTTGTTTGAAAAGCTGTATGATCAGAGTCAGTATGACTTGATTGATGCTCTTCATAGTTGCAAGCAAGGAGATGGAAACCCTGTAAGCGCCCAACGTCTCGAAATGATGAATTACATGGACCGGTTGGGCGTTTGAACTATGTCTACCCTAATGACATACAAATTGGCTCGATCAACGGATCCCTTAACAAGGAATTTGATGGTTTCGTGAATTATAATATGCATTGCACGGGAAGACAACAATGAGGTACATGCAATGCTCATTGATTACGAAAAAGGTTTGCCCAAGAAGGCCTCTACACCGCGGTTTTGACCATCCGAAGGGTAGAATTTCTAAGCCTAATAAGCCGCTAGCGAACAAGAAAGGAAAGGTAAGGGTAAAGTTGATAAGGAAAACAAGTTATGACTTATCGCAAGAACCCAAGAAGTACCCTCCCAAAAGCGTGAGAATCCGAAGAAGGATCAGCTTGTCATCATCGCACCGAGGTTGGACACGGAAGAGGAATTGTCCATTGTACCTTGATGAGTTGCGAATAAGAGGTATAAAATATCTTGCGCCGTGCTGCGACTTGTGTACTTTTGATGATAGAATTATTTGCTTTTCCTCATAAAATAAATTTCGGGTATATGATCTTTGGATGTGGTATTCACATTTGTAATACACTCTGTGGACTTAGAGAGCAAGGAAGCTTGCCTATGGACGCAATACCGCACGTGGGTAATGGAGCACATGCGATCGTTGAAGCTATAGGCACGTTTGATTTAGTTTTACCTTCGGGTTTAGTATCGTCATTAAACGATTGTCATTACGCACCTTCCATTGTTAGGGGTGTCGCTTCATTTCCTTGTTAAAAGATATTGGTTTCGTTCATACATTTACCGATTATGGAATTTTTCTTTAAATGATGTTTTTACTTTAATGTTATTCCAAAGAAATGGTGTGTTTGAAATTGATTTGCATGATAATGTGAATGATAAAAATAATTGCCTTTAGCATCAATAATAAAAGAATCAAAAGTGATTTGGATTCTTCATTTCTTTGGCATTGTAGACTTGCTCATATAGGCAAGAAACGCATGCAACAATTTGCAACACGATGGGCTTTTGCAAGATATCAATGATGAATCATTTGATAAATGCGAATCTTGCATATCCGGGAAGATGACCAAGAAACCTTTACAAATAGTTTAGAAAGGGCTTCGATCTTCTTGGTGTGATACATACCGATGTATGTGGACCACTAAGACATGTGTCAAGAAAGGGTGCTAGCTACTTAACCTTTATCGATGATTTCGATCGTTATGGTTATGTTTATTTACTTAAACATAAACATGAAGTCTTTGAAACATTTAAGGTTTTAAGAGTGAAGTAGAACCGCAACTAGGAAAGAAGATTAAAGCTCTTCGATCCGATAGAGGTGGTGAATATTTAAGCCAAGAGTTTAAAGATTATCTAGGCGAGTGTGGTATTGTCCAAGAACTCACATCTCCTTATACTCCACAACAAAATGGTGTATCCGAGAGAAGGAATCGTACATTGCTAGACATGGTGCGATCGATGTTTAATCTTACTACTCTTCCCTTATCCTTTTGGGATTATGCTTTGAAACCATTGTTCGCATATTGAATATGGTTCCAACTAAGAAGGTTGATAAGACTCCTTATGAAGTGTGGTATGGGAAACCTCCCAACTTGTCTTACTTAAAGGTCTGGGGTTGTGAGGCGTTTGTTAAACGCGACTCACCGATAAGTCGCAACAAAGATCATTAAGTGTGTCTTCGTAGGATACCCAAAGGAAACTATGGGTTACTACTTCTACTTTCCACCGAAAACAAAGTAATTGTTGCTAGGTATGGAGATTTTCTTGAAAAGGATCTCATATCTCATGAATTCGGTGGGAGAGTATATGATCCGGAAGATGATCAAGAAGATACAACACCTTCGAGAACACTAGCCAACCTCAAGTAGAACACGAAAGTCAGGCGCTCCACCGAGATTGAAGTGGTTCCCATTCAGATCCGCAAGGACTACTCGTGCACTGAGCGCCTATGTCTCAACGTAGAAGCCGAGGAAAATATGTTGGGGATCTTGGTGAACTCGCTAACTATAAAGCGCCATGATGAGTCCCGAAAAGGAAAAATGGCGAGTTGCAATGAATGGGAAATGCAATCCATGAAAGACAACGAAGTTCGGATAGAGGTTGACTTACCTCCAAATGCTAAGGTAGTTGGAAGTAAGTGGCTCTTTAAGATAAAGACCGACATGGATGGCAATGCACACACCTATAAAGCTCGTCTTGTAGCTCAAGGTTTTACTCAAACCTATGGGATAGACTATGAGGAGACATTTTCTCCTGTAGCGCACATTAGAGCTATTAGATTCTTATAGCCATAGCTGCATACTATGACTATGAGATATGGCAAATGGATGTCAAACCGCCTTCTTAAACGGTCGCCTAGATGAGGACATCTATATGGCGCACTCAAGGGTTTGTGAATCCAAAGTTTCGAGCGTGTATGCAAACTTCAAAGATCCATTTATGGGTTGAAGCAAGCATCAAGGCAATGGAACAAGAAGTTTGATGAAGAAATCAAGAAATTTGGTTTCACTCAAAATCTTGATGAGCCATGTGTGTATCACAAAGCTAGTGGGAGTAATGTTATTTTCCTTGTCTTATATGTCGATGACATATTGATCATGGGAAAAGACATTCCAAGTATGCAAGATGTAAAGTCTTATCTTGGAGAGTGCTTTTCTATGAAGGACTTAGGGAAGCAAGATTTATTCTGGGAATCAAGATCTAGAGATAGATCAAGGCGGTTAATTGGACTAAGCCAAAGTGCTTACATTGATAAAATATCAAGAGATTTAGTATGCAAAATTCCAAGAAGGGATATTTGCCGATGCAAGTTGAACATGGCTTAAGTAATAAACTATGCGCGTCAACACTGCCGAGGTGGAATACATGAGAAAGTTCCTTATGCTTCACCAGAGGATCTATCATGTATGCCGTGAGATGTACAAGGCCCGATGTGGCGCTTGCACGTAACATTACCGATCGGTATCAACGAGTAACCTGTGTGAAGCATCGGCAGTCGTTAAGAACATTCTTAAGTATCTAAGGGCTACTAAAGAAATGTTTCTAGTGTATGGAGGAAATCCAGATGCGAACTTGATGTTACTGTGTTTTTGCGATCGTCATTCCAAACCGATAAAGATGATCTGAAGTCTCGACGGGTTATGTCTTTGTCATTAATGGAGGAGCATTGATTGGAAGAGCAAGAAGCAAACAACGGTTGCGATGTCTATTACGTAAGTCGAGTACATAGTCGCTTGTCGCGATGGAAGTCGTTGGATTAGGAAATTCATTTCGGGACTCTGAGTAATGCCTCAATCGAATTACCTCTAAATGTGTATTGTGACAACTCGCTCGCAATAACATTTGCCAATGAGCCCGGAGTCATGAAGGCGCCGGACATTTTCCTCGTCGATATCACTATGTTCGAGAACAAGTCGACATAGGTGAAATCAATCTACTCAAAGTTCATACAGATGAAAATCTAGTCGATCCCTTTACGAAGCCTTTGCCAAAAGATAAACTTATCGACCATGTTGATGGGATAGGACTTCGTTTAGCTAGTAGTTTCATGCGATCCGTGATTAGTATTTGGATAAAGGATGTTATGAACAAATATTACTTTAATGAAATAAAATAGTTGTTTATGTTTATTTTTCATTTTCTTAATATTATATCCTATATTTGCATGTTTAATCCATGAGTAACTTATGTTATTCTAAATAGTCCGTTGTCGATCAATGATGTGGGAATGTCATTGAATTAAGACAACTGAGTTTTGTAGAATATACTTTTAAAGTATATTGATGCGTGGGACATACCAGATTCACATGATATTCAATGAATTGAATATAGGACTCATCCCAACTTTACATGATGATACTTTTGGATTTTATCATTAAGTATATCATGAAGTGTTTATCCTCGGACTTGAGATACCGGATAAGCGATATGAATGTAGTGCATTTGTGTAAGATAGTCTAACGCTATCCGTGAATCGGTAGTTATAAGGGCTATTTTTAAGTGTTGCAAAATTCATGAGTTATGTTTGTAGTCAAGAGAATTTGTTCCTTTGAATTTGTTTCAAAGCATAATACTATATTTGGGCCCTCGTAGGGTTGACAAGATGTTTGTATGGCCATACCCAAGATCTATCCGAATACGTTCGGATGATTTGGTAATCTTGTTCAATCATATACAACGAGAAATGTAATATTAACTTATGAAATGACTTGATCCATATTCATAGTTAATGTAGTATTAGTAACAAAAGGATAAGTAAAATGATGAATCATTAAATGGTTTTTCCGGAGACCATGCTCGATTCGATCCGGGGCGCGTTGTGTGAAAGCTAGACTCACCAATGTCATTACTATATTTAGTAATATCCAAGTGGAGCCGAAAGGTTTTAATGGATATTTAAATAATAGTATGTCCGGATTCGAACTCGAGACTTCGGGATTGCACACATTACGTATGAGAATTGATGTACATAATTAATATAAATAAAACGTTATTATTATTAATTATTAATCACTAAATAAAACATAACGATAGTTAAATAATTAACGAGGTTTGGTTAACGGTCGTTAAATATTAACTACAAGGACTAGAGATGAAATTAGATATCGGGAAAGTTCTAGAATCCCTTTTGGGATGCTTGGCCGATCGGTGGGGGGGTTTCCAAACCCAATCCCACTCTAACTTGGACTCCAAGATATGTTAAGTATAAATACAAATCAATGTATTCATTATTGACTAACCTTGGATTGCCAATAACCTAAATTTCTCTCCTTCTCCTCTCCTCTTTGTGTGGCCGGTCGAACATCCCTAACCCCTAGGGTGTTTCGATTTTGTCTAGCTCAAAGACACAAGTGTTTGGTTTATTTGTGATTCAAGGAACTAGCTTCTCCACATCAAATCGCTATTAGTACGTGTGTACAAGAACGAAGAACAAGCACGCTTGAGCTTGTATTCCTTGGTGGTCGATTTTTTGGGTTGGTCGAATTGCTAAACCCTTAAGTTAGGGTTTTGGGTTTTTGTTCTAGTTCAAAGTTCGTTTGGTTTACTTGAATTGCTAAAAGGTACGCACTTTCTTGTTTGGTTAATTTATTACATATATTATTCCTATAGTCTTCGCTGCTTGCTTTGATGATGTATTTGTTTTATGTATTATTGTTATGAGTATAAAATTGTCTCACCCTTTGAGCATCAACATAGAATGGCTTCCATGGAATTTGACTTTCATATATGAAGCTATCCATTTCTCAACACCAACATAAGGAAAAGTCATGTCATGATCGCCATGTCAATTAATGAAATAATAATGGGGTTAACAAAACAGTAATAATTACTCGTATTAAAAACAACTAACTTTCGGTTTTGGTGTAACCCCTAAAACAACGCTCAGTGCATGATGGTTTCGGTTTTAACTATGTTTGACTTATTTAACGATTTTTAAGCAGTATTTAATCAAAGATTTGTAGATGTAACATATACATGGAAGCAAGGATAAGCTAGCAATATAATAATTAACTAAGAATAACATAACAATGGATTACCTAAGATTTACATGTGTTACCACCCAAAGCACTACCATATGTCTAAATTCTTTGTGAAAATTTTGGGTTTTGGGGAGTAAAATGTGTTAAAAAAAGATCCGGTTTTATAACAAGCAGAGAAAGTAGTTTCTAGGACCTCATTTGGTCACTTATGCGGGACTACCATATGTGTGCATGCGTTGTTTTGATCGAGGTTTTGTAAAATGCGAAACTAGTTAACCCTACTTCGTAACTAATTATGCAGTGGAATTATCAGGATCTAAGCCACTGGAACTCTCAAATTTCAATTCCCAACTCAATATGCGGAATTATTAGGATCCTAGTCACCTTAGTCCGCAAGAATTGAATCTTCAAGGGTTTTTGTTAATAATAATACAGAGTAATAAAAGAAAGTTTTTACGAGCCTTGAGATGTCGAATATTATGAGAAATATTCACATCTTTATGCGCTAATGGATTTGTCTAAGGCGCCCAAAGAAAAAGCAATATAATTGAGCTTAATTGTTTACTATACCGGTGCTTGAATGTATATTCAATGTAATTCCATTTTTCCTAGTTATATAGACCAAAGTTAATGTAACCATTACATACTTTTTTTTGTGTGTAAGGAGAGTATATATAATCACAAAAAAGGAGTACAAGCATTTTAAAGTATAAAATGGACAGGCTCATTTATACTCATCAAAAAATGCATGACAATAAAAACAAAAGGAACTGCTATATTATAGCATTCTTTACTTCTAATTCTTTACTCCTAATTCACATATTCTGTAACTCAATATTGAAAAAAACAGTAAAGCTACAAACATTATTCTTTTATTATCTTTTGTTGTATACTTTGGTAATTGTACTTTTGTAACCAACAAGCGTTTGCATATCTGAAAGTTGCGTTTGTTGCACATGTTACGTTTTGTTACCCATGAGACAACATGAACACACCTATGCAGTTAGTTCTATTATATAGGCGTATGGCGAATTTAGTGATAAACCGATATTATACTGGACGAGTTGCAATGACTTTTCATGAATATTATGCTTTAGACATACGCACCTATACAGTACCACTTATGAGTTTCTGAAACAATGATTTTGTGTGTTAAGACGTTAGCTTGCTTCATTTCTGTTGCTATAAGTCAATGATTCTACCTTATTTAAAAATTATATATGAAATGGATTTAATGATTTATCATGAAATAAACTGAACTTTTTACCAATTAATAGTACAATTATATTTCGCTTCCTATTTCTCTTTAAGCTACAGATTGTCTCCAACTTGAAAATACAGGGTTGAGAGATGTTTTAATTAGTTCGCCACATATTGTCTCCAACATGAAAATACAGGGTTGGGAGATGTATAACGATGTGTACAGTGTGGATGAGCGACGTAATCAATTGTTGAACATCTTGTGCATTGGAATACAAGAGGGGATTTGATGGTGTTAGTTGTGTGGTGGTAGATGGTGGTGGTGCTAGGTGGGTTTGTGATGTGAGAAGACGAGGGTATATTAGTGATTTCACATGCGTTTGACCTTGACTAACGGGAGAACTAACGCTCGTTAGGTTTTAGTGGCCATTTTGAACGCCACGTCATTTTCAGTGGCATGATTGGAGTTTTTTTTTGGTGGGTTTCTTGCATTTTTTGGAAACATTAGAGACGAAATTTGCAATTTACCCTTAAATATATGTTAGCTCATCCAAAGGTTTTGTGAATATATCGCTAACTGATATTCAGTGGGAATAAAATGTAATTCAATATCACCTTTGAGGATGTCGTCCCTCATGAAGTGATATCTGATGTCAATATGTTTGGTTCTAGAATGAAGTACAAGGTTGTTGGAAATAGCTATTGCACTAGTGCTGTCACAAAAGATGGGAACCATTTTATATTCTATGTCATAGTCAGAGAGTTGAGTTTTCATCAATAGAATATTTGCACAACACCCAACAACACCTACATATTGAGCCTCAACTGATGACATAGCCACTGATTATTGCTTCTTTGCACTCCAAAAAACCAATTTTCCACCAAGTAATTGACAAGCACATGATGTGCTTTTCCTATTCATGTTGCAACCTGCATAGTCTGAGTCTGAGTATCTTTAGGTCAAAGCCTGGATATTTAGGATACCAGAGACCAAGGCATGGAATACCTTTCAGGTACCTTAAGATTCTCTTCACTACAATCATTTGGGATTCTTTGGAATTGACATGCTATCTTGCACATATACATGCTGAGAACCAAATATTAGGCTGACTTGCTGTGAGATACATCAATGACCCAATCATTCCTCTATCTTGAGTCTCATTGAATGATTTGCAAGTCGAGTCGAACCTAGGTTGTTAGGAGGAGCCATGGGTTTTTTCGTTGATGAACTATCATAGATTTCATACTTTTAAGAAGAGCAAGCTTGGCTTTTACCTCTTTGTACTTGGCCACATAATCCTTTTGAACTCTTGGTTCGGGTTGATCATGTTGAGAGGCTTGGCGAGGTAATGAGTTTGGGCTAAAATTTTGGGTTCGGAAATAAGGGTGTGGATGTTTTTTAGAAACATTCTTTGGCAAAGAGATCATGCTTTCCACATTTAAAACACTCAACTTTATCAAACGATTTTGTTCCATTGAACTTAGAAAAAATTATTTTTAAAAATCTTTTTGAGTCAGCAAGTAGTGACCTTTCATGGAATTCCTTGGTCAGGTTTTCAATGTACTCCTGGCTGCTTCTTTCATCCACCTCATCCTCTTAGTTCTCTTGATAATCATGAACAACAACATTAGAAACGAAAGCAATTGATACGGGTGATGTGGATAGGGCTTTCTTTGTTTCAGGATACATTTTGGCAATGAGGTTATCCTCATAAACATATCTCCCATGTAAGTTAGCTAAGTCAAGTTTCTTGACACGATTAGCATTTCTTTACCCTTGATTAAAGTTAAGCCATTTGTGTAGGAGACTGTATAAAATATCAATGTTTATTTCATGGTTTGAGAGGGTGACACCAACATTTGTAAGCTCATTCATTAGGGTTTTGTATCTTGTGTAGGTCTGAGAGAGACTTTCACCATCTTTGGCTTTGAAAGTATTATACTCAAGATTCAGGTCCATGTCATGTTTTCCTTGATATTAGAGGGACCTTCAAAGTTATGAATCATGTCAGTCCATACTTGCTTAGCAGTAGGACAACAAATAAGTGATTCCATTATATCATGTGGTAGACATGATATAATCATATTTTTAAGTCTTTGAATCTTGATTGGCCTCCGTCCTCTCGTCATTTGACCATTGGGCCTAAGGTGTGTCTATGCCTTTTGTGGTCTTAGGCTTGTATGATCCCTCATCTAAACACTTGATTAGATAGGTTCCATGCCAACAAGATAACACAACATTCTTTTTTTCCATTTAATAAACTTTCCAACTTCTAGCTTAGGGGCAGTGGATGAAAAACCACCTCCCATAGGATCTACAAGTTGGGGAATATCATTAGACATCATAGGATCTTGATTTTAAAAACTTTTAGAACAATTTACAAAAGAGTTTTATAAATCATTCCCCTCTAATACCACATGTTGTTCCCTTTTTAAAAAAGATAAACCGAGTTTAACTAATTAACTCATGTCATAATAATGTAAG